>WSXT02235366.1:0-15982 GCA_011762715.2 Neuroterus valhalla | reverse complement strand
AAAAGTATGTATTAACAGATGATTTTTTAATTATTCTTATACAATATTGACATGTGAGTATCGTTAAATGATCTTAAAAAATAATACTAAATAGATACGAAGCGTAGATGAAGCAAATAAATGTGCGTGCAGTGATGGCTACGGACTAAACAGGAACTATTACTGTCGAGACTGTAACCATCACTGCCGTGGCAGTGTGGGCGCAGTAACAGTTACTGTTTATCTCATACTTGGGAATCACGCGTAGCAGTTACAGGGTTGGCAGTAATGGTTACGGTTTACTCCTCTCCGTGTACATGGCGGAGATGTCACAAAGAGACTTGCCACAGGTTAGGCTTGCCGCAGATGAGACTTGCAACCATTGAGACTTGACACATGTGACTTGATGAGAACCCGATATCTCAACCAATTAAGATCTCTATTTTGAATCCGAAAAAATTTATTTATTCCATTCGGAATTCCACTATTTCAATAAATGTTCTTTCGAATCGAAAATTTATTCAATATGGTGTGAATGCATCGTAGGGCGCGAAGCGCAAAATCCAAAAGATTCGCGCTCTAGACGCATCAACTGACAAATTGTTACGCTTCGAAAAATAACATAACGAACAAGAACATTTCCCACCAAACTTTGAAATCAAAATGAAAACATTAACTTTTTGTTTAAAGAAAATAGAGAAAAAAGAGTAAAAGGTTGGGGGGGGGGGGAGGGGTATAACTGCGGGATGATAAATCACTCGTGACGGGAGAGTATTTAAATGAAACGATCTTTCTCCAGGGTTTCTAACAAGTGGGGTGAACCACCGACGAAATGACTTTTAATAAGAGCTGCTGAGGCATCTGTCGATTGTCAATGGTTCCTCGGGGTTGTGGACAGCAAGAAGAAAAATTCCCGTCCACCCCAGTAACTCACGTTTGCCCTTAAAGCGGCCTCAGGGAAAGAAAAAATCCGAAGGAAGGAAGAAATGGGCATTTTAACCGATAGGGTCGGCTCGAGAAAAGAGGGTCGCAATAATGAATTCAGAGACAAATGATTACACTAATGTCGAAGACTAATGCTATTGTTGTGAGACAATGGCACACAGTCAATTTTTCAAAAAAAATTATTGCAAAAAAATTCATTCCATCCTATCAAAAAGTAAGAATTGATATTTTATTATTTCGATACATGATTCTGTGCTTGAACCCACTGTGCTGTGTGGAAGCGAGACCTAGACATGCCAAAAAAAGGATAGGCAAAAAGTGATCGCGGTTGAAATGCGATTCCTAAGGAATATGTGTGGAAAGACGCTTATTGACAAAGTGAGTAATAGGTTAGTTTTTGGGAAATGTTTTGTAAAGAAACATCGTTTGACGAGAGCTGAAAAAATTTGTCAAGATGGATTGTTGATGCTGAATGAATGAATGAAGAATGATTGAAATAAAACGTAAAAGAGTGATTTTAAGAATGGCGTATAAAGATGCAAATCGTGAAAAAAAAGTTCAGAGCGATCAATATCACCCTGTAATCATTCGTTTCTGCGTCTCAGAAATTATCAGGTACCCTCTGTTCGAACTTCTGCGCTGCATAGCAACCCAGCCATTCATATTTCCAAGAAGTTTGATCCCCGCACTGGGATACCAAGGACCTAGTATATCATTTAATGAATCCGTCTTTCCTGGTTAAAAATAGAGCTATTTCGTCCCGAAATAATCTTGCGTTCGGGATAAATCTACTTTGTTGTAGATTTTAGTTGTTGATTTATTCAGCTGTTCTTGATTTCAAATTCAAAACTTGCTTGTTTGAATAATTAGCTAATGAGTGTTTCGTTGAGGATCACACTTTTACCAGTTAAAATCCGGCCACCTCTGATTAGAAGTTGAACTAATTTGTTTGAAATTAATATTTCTTGAATCGGAATTCAACAATTTGGTAGGAAATGAAACTGTTTGAAAATGACCTGTTTTGATAGAAATTCATCTGTTTGTTTAGAGATTTATCTTGTTCAATGAGACTATAAACTATTTGGTTGAAGAAGACATCAATCGCAAAATTGAAACCTTTCGAAAAAAGTTAACTGTTTCTCAAAATAACAGATATTTTTTCTTTAAAATTTAACTGTTTTGTGGATAATGTGCTTTTTAGTTTAAGAACTCAAAAATGTTGACGGAAAATTGGAGTCTTTTTTTGATAATCGAGCTTTTTTGGAAGATCATTAACCTTTTGGGAAATAATTCATTTTTCGGTCAGAAGATTTGACTATCCAATCATAAAAACTTCAACTTCCTCTGAATTCTTCCGCTTTTCAGGCTCAACTACCTCTTTTTTTCGGAAATACTCCTCTTTTTTTACAAAATCATTCTTCTTTGTTGACAGCTCATATTTGTGATAAAAAATTTAACTATTCGATCCAAAATTAGACTATTCATTTCAAACTTCAACTGTTTAGTACAAAATATAATATTTTGTTTAGGTTGAAAAGTTGAGTGTTTTGCAGATAATTCTTTTTTTGGCTTCAAAATTTACCAATTGTTTCAGGAAAAGATTTGATTTTTATTTAGTGAAGAATTATTTATTCAATCTGGAAATGTACTTGTTTCATCCTTGGAAGAAAATTAGTTTTTATCTGAAAAAAATATTTTTGGATTCAGACTTCATACAATTTGTAGGAAGAAATTTGTTTTGGTAGAACACAATTTTTTTTCTGAAATGTTTGACTTCTTAGATTTGGATTATCGACTATTTATAAAAAATGTACTCTTTTGTCAAAATTCACATTATAAAGTTAAGAATTTGATAATTTTGGAGAGCATTCGCTTATTTGGATGAGCAATTCTACAATTTTGGCGTGAATTAGAGTATTTTTCTGTAAACTCGTTTTTTTTGGAGAAAAATCAGTCATCTCGACCAAAAGCTGATTTCGTTTTCCTGATTGTTCAACTACCTTATTGATATTTAGAGTTTCTGTTGGTAAAAATTAATTTTCTGATCAAATGATGTACACTCCCCAGATTTTTTTAAAAATTGACTCTTTATACATTTGAAATTCAAGTATTCGAGAGAGAATTCGAGTATTGGTCTGAAAAAATTATTTTTTAATTCAGATTAACTTTTTCGTAATGAATAAAGTATTTTGTTGGAAATTTGCCTTTTTCGTAAAAAATTCATCTCCATAAGTTAGAAATTCTGCTATTCGGTTGGAAACTCAACTATTCTGTTAGAAGTTTGTCCTTTTGGCTATAAAATCGAACTAGTTCGTTGAAAGCAAAACTTCTTCCAGTCAACTTTTACTATTTTTTGTTCAGAAATAGAACTTTTTGGTTGGGAGTCTTCCTCATTAGGAAAAAGATACAAACATTTGCCCTAATATCCCCTAATTAGTTTTTGAAAAAAAATATTCCGTTGGAAATTTAAATATTCTTTTAACAGTCTCTTATTTCGAGCCAATAACTCTCCTGTTGACGGTTCACCTTTTTTTCGGAGAATCTGAATACTTGAATGCAAAATTACATCTGTTGTTTGAAAATACAACTTTTTGCTGGAAAATTTTCCTAGCTCGTGAGAAAATCTTTTCAAAAAAAAAAACCTACTCAAAAACCTGAAAATTAACCTACTCAATTAGTCTCCTTCTTTGGTCGGAAATTCTATCCTACTGTTGAATGTTTGTCTAATTGAATTGCAAATTCATTTTTTTTAGAAAAGTTATCTATTTCGGCTTAGCATTTGAGTCCTTTGGTTAATAATTCAATAACTCAGTTTCAGAGTTCAACTTCTTCCGGGAAATATCGTCTTTCTGGTTGAAAAATTATTCTCATTTGATAAGGAATCTTGATTGGCCTCGTTGGTATACGAACAACTGAGCTTTTTTGTAATATCTAAAAACACAGGATATAAAGATATAAGCAAGGTTCCGGTTTGTAAGTGTCAATGCAGCTCGTGTCAGTAAAGGCATCTGGTGTCAGCCAAGACAGCTAGTGGCAGAGAAGCCAGCTAGTGTCAATCAAGGCAGTTAGTAACAGCCAAGACAGCTAGTGTCAATCTAGGCAGGTAGTGTCAGTCAAGACAGTCTGTTGCAGTCAAGAAGGCTGGTGGCAGTCAAGGCGGCTAGCGGTAGTTCAGGCAGCTAACGGCAGTCTAGGCAGCTATTGTCAGTCAAGGCAGATAGTGTCAGTCAAGGAAGTTAGTAACAGCCAAGACAGCTAGTATCAGTATAGGCAGGTAGTGTCAGTCAAGGCATTCAGTTGCAGTCAAGAAGGCTGGTGGCAGTAAATGTGGCTAGTGTCAGTCAAGGCAGCTAGTGTCAGCCAAGACAACTAGTGGCAGACAAGGCAGCTAGTTCCAGTCATGGCAGTTAGTTACAGCCAAGAGAGCTAGTGTCAGTGTAGGCAGTTAGCGGTAGTTTAGGCAGCCAGCGGCAGTGTAGGCAGCTAGTGTCAGTCAAGACAGCTAGTGTCAGTCAAGGCAGATTGTGTCAGTCAAGGCAGTTAGTAAGGGCCAAGACAGCTAGTGCGAGCAAATGTAGCTAATGTCAGCAAAGACAGTTTGCCGTATTCTAGGCAGCTAGTGTCAGTCAAGGCAGTTACCAGCAGCCAAGAAGGCTGGTGTCAGTCAAGGCAGCTAGTGCATGTCAAAGCAGCTAGTGTCAGCCAAGACAGCTAGTGGTGGTTAAGGCAGCTAGTATCATTCAAGGCAGTTAGTAGCAGCCAAGACAGCTAGTGTCAGTCAAGGCAGCTAGTGGAAATAAAGGCAACTAGTGTCAGCCACGACAGCCTGTCAGACACCAACTAAATTTCAAGGTCAAATCAACCCAAGAGTATCTTCTTCCACACAAGAACATCCTCTTTCAGTAACAAACATCTCATCCTTATCTCGGTTTGAGTTATTCATCATGTTTTCCAGAAAACGATGAGATAGACTTCCTCAATCTTGCGGCATCCATCCACTTTATCGTGGAGTGCTTTGCGAGTGCTCTGGCACGGCCCACCAAAATAGCTCGTGACAAATCTTAGCCGGGTCGCTTAAGCGCATAAAGCTCTTCTTATCCCGACGGCTCCTGTTGGGAGAAAACGTCACGCTATAATGCTATATTTTCCATTCTATCCCACCCCCATCTTAATACTCTACAAGGGACTCGGGCAAGCGAACGAGCAGTTCAACGAAATGATTCTATTAATTTTTCCATCGGGAGCGCCACTCGTGCATGCCGCCCTTTCTTTGCCCCGGTACGTATTCCTACCTCCCCCCTAACGCTCCAGCCCCTGAAACATCTACCTCAACCAAAAACTCACTTAGATCTTAGACCTCCTTCCTTGCGGTTTCGGAAGACGAGGAAGGCTCAGGAGGAGGAACAGATTCTCAGTAATTTCGAATAAAAGTCGCTATAAAGAGAACAGAAAATTTAGAATGATCATCCCCAAAAGTCGTTTGCCTTATCTAACGAGGAGGAGCCTCCTTTACGTGACGGAATGCTTGCCAAGGTAAAGAGAGCCTATAATAAGTCTTGGAAAATGAAGCGTCATGGTGTATAGCAATAATCTACAGGAAATTTATATTTTTATGTCTTGGAGCTACCGTATATGGCATTCTAGTGATGTAGGTTTGCAGAACAACCTAGGAAAGCAGCCTCGTAGAAAACCTAGTAAAGAAAACAGTAGAACAACCTGGCAAAGCAAACCGATTAACTAGTTTGATCGAAAGCTTACTCAACAATCTAGAAGAATAAAATTGAAAAATCGAATCAGTAAAGCAACTGATGAACGAGTGGAGAAATTAGATTGAGCAACACAGAAAGAGACCTATTACATTTATCTAGTACCGCATCTTGACATGGTTGTTTCCAAACATAAATTATAAATAATAATAAAAAATAGTGTTATAAATGAACGTGTTTGACGGAAGTTAGGCAATGATACAGTTTACAGAAACCTGATAAGACTTTTTTGTAGAACCACATAGTGGGACAACTTTTATCATAAACGCCATGAGACAACCTTATTTATGAATCATTTCCAAACTGGAGTAAATAATAAATAGCAATGATTTGACACTGAAATAACACTAAATTTAAGGATTAATACGGCAATCATTTCATGGTCAGAAAAGTGATTAAGAAATTTCCTAAATTTTTTAGCATCGAAGCGTAGCAACTTTGCTCAAGAACCTAGTGAAACAAACAAGTAAATGAACTTGGTGAAAAAACAATCAAAACAACGCAGTAAAGCAACCTAGTAGAAACTCAACATGAAGAGCCCGACAAATAGTGAAGTTCTTTCAGTAGAATCTGATCAAATAAACCAGCAAATCAACCTGAAAAAACAGCTCAAGGAATGATGGGAGGAGATGATAACGCGAGAAAGAAAAATGAACTTTCAGGAATAAAAAAATGATGAAGCAGCCTACTAGAGAACCCAGTAAAAAAAGAGTTTGAAACCTGGTTGGAGAAACCTAGAGAAAAGCTAGTGAAACGACCTAGTGCAGGAACAACAATATACAATTTGATACAGTTGGAGTATATAAAAACCTATTAAATCTGCCTATGCCTAGTAGAAACAAACAAGTAAAATAACTGACAATGCAGCAAGATGCAGTAGGGGTGTATAAAAACCTAGTGCATCTGCCTAAGCCTAGTGGAAACAAACTATTAAAACAACTAGTAACACAGCAAGATGCAGTAGGGGTGTATAAAAAGTTCGTCCATCTGCTTTAACCTAGGGAAAAGAAACTAGTGAAACAACTGAGAATATAACAAGATGCAGAAGGGGTGTATAAAAACTTAGTGCATCTGTCTAAGCCTAGCAGAAACGAACTAATGAAACAACTAGTAATACAAAAAAATGGAGAAGGGGTGTATAAAAACCTAGTGCACCTGTCTATATCTAGTGGGAACAAACTTGCGAATAAATCGACAATACGAAAAGATGCAGTAGGTGTTTATAAATACCTAGTGCATCTGTCTATATCTAGTGGAAAAAAACCAGTGAAACAATCGACAATACAACAAGATGCAGTAGGAGGTTTCAAATTCTTAGTGCACCCGTCTAACTCTAGTGTAAACAAACTAGTGAAACAACAAGTAATACAAAAAGATGCAGTAGGGGTGTATAAAAAACTAGTGCATCTGTCTATATCTAGTGGGAACAAACTAGTGAAACAATCGACAATACAACAAGATGCAGTAGGTATTTATAAATATCTAGTGCATCTGGCAAACCCTAGTGGAAACAAACTAGTGAAACTATTGACAATACAATAAGTTACAGTAAGGGGTTTTAAATAGCTAGTGCAGGCGTCTAACCCTAGTCGAAATAAACTAGTGATGCAACTAGTAATACAACAAGATGCAGTAGATATGTATAAAAACCTAGTGAATCTGTCTAAGCCTAGTTGAAACAAACTAGTGGAACAACCAGTGATACAACGAGATGTAGCAGGGGTGTTATAAAAACGTAGTGCATCTGTCTATATCTTGTTGGAATAAACTTGTAAAACAATCGACAATACAAGAAGATGCAGTATACCTAGTGCATCTGTCTCTATCTAGTGGAAAGGAACTAGTGAAACAATCGACAATACAATAAGATGCAGTAAGTGTTCATAAATACCTAGTGCATTGACTAACCCTAGTGAAAACAAACTAGTGAAACAATCGACACTGCAATTAGATGCAGTAGGGGTGTATAAAAACCTAGTGCATTTGTCTAAGCCTAGTGGAAACAAACTAATGAAACAACTAGTATTACAACAAGATGCAGTAGGAATGTATAAAAAACCTTATTCACATGTCTATCTCTAGTGGTAACAAACTAGTGAAACAACTGACAATACAACAAGATGCAGTAGGGGTGTATGAATACCTAGTGAATCTGTCTATACCTAGTGGAAACAAACAATTTAAACAACTAATAATACAACAAGATGCAGTAGGAATGTATAAAAACCTAGTCTATCCCTAGTGGGAACATACTAGTAAAACAACTGACAATACAGCAAGATGTAGTAGGGGTGTATAAGAACCTAGTGCATTTGTCTAAGCCCAGTGGAAACAAACTAGTGGAAGAACTAGTATTACAACAATAAGCGGTAGGAGTGTATAAAAACCTCTTCCACCTGTCTTAGCTTAGTGGAAACAAACTAGTAAAACTATAGGTGAATACCTTATGCATCAATTTAAATCCAGTGAAAAAACTAGTCGAATAGCTAATATAACAGTATGATATTGCAAAACAGAAAAATAACCTGTTTCATGCATGGATCATACAGAAATACAGCATGGAGAAACCTTAGAGAACTGTATTGTACATTTACAGAGTGCAGCAAGTATAACAGAAACTTTATGTAACTTCCGCAAAAACCGAACAGAAAACCTTTAAAAATTTCGAAGAAGCAATATTTGGGAAGGAAATGCAATCAGAAATTAGAAACCAGGATAGGGAGATCCAATGGAGCAAAGCAGTAAATATTTTCAAGAAAAATACAATTAAACTGCCTTATCAAAAACAACTGGTGAAACAATTAAGGATACAAGCTGATATACCAGATTCAGGAAAAAACCTAGTCCACCTATATATTCTGTAAGAAAACTATGTAGAACCATGTTCTCAAGCAGCATAGTGCAACAACTTTTAACGGAATTGCCATCAGACTAGATTTTAGAAAAACTTTTTTCAAACAAGAATAGCTAATAAACAGAAATGTTCAAATAGACATACTAAAATATTTCTTCATAATACACGTTAATCATTTTATGGTCAGGAAAACATATTAGCTTAAAAACCTTGCACATAAGCCTTGTGAAATAACCAGGTTCACTAGTAGAGCAACCTTGAAGAAAAATAAAAGGACAGCCTTGTAGAACAATGAAACACAAAGCCTGATAGAAGTATAGAGTGAAACCACCTGGTAGAGGAGCCTAGAAAACAATTTCTTTGTGGTCTCTTGCAACCAAACTTCAGAGTAAAACACCTCCTAGCATGAACTTCAAGAAACAATATTGTTCAAGAATTATTCTCCAAGTGTTACTGTAGATAAACAGAAATGATTTTGACATAAGATAGAAAAATAATACGTGAATCATTTTATGGTCGGAAAAGAAATTAAGAGATTGTTGAATCGATCTTTTAGTCAAAAACTTTCCCTTCCTGAAGTGACAAGGAAGGAAGAACAAGGGGCAGATAAATAAGGGAAGAATAAGGTGTCGCCTGGTAGAAAAAAGAGCAAGGGTGACGGCTTGGAAATGATGTACGTCCAGACGAGCTAGGGATGACCAAGCGTACGCCTCAGAACCAACGTAGTAGATATATTGTAGCATCTGGATGACATTGCGATGCTCTATGCGGAAAGCGCTGCAAAGAGACGTTGATTTACGCTAGTACCAAGTCAAGGGCAAACCGCCTTAACTCGAACACCTACGTTTGCTTGTATCAAAAATATTTCAGACAACAGTAATCAGCTTGAAAATAGAACAAAACAACAGTCACAACAAATTATTTCACAACGACTATTTACTTGACTCATTTTTATAACGATTATTAGTACTTTCATCATTATTATACCATTAGGCCAATCCCCTTCCAGTATCAGCATGAGGAATTCAGTTCTCGCCTTTGGATAACCTACCAATTATAATAGTTTTGTAATAATAGATCATGAACCCTCCCCTACTCCTTCCATTGTTACCAGAAACAATAACCAAAATTTTTCATACCAGAAAAAATCGACTTGTTTCAATTACTATGCTGAGACCTGCACATCAACATCCTTATCATTAACATCATTATCATCCTTGTCATCAACATCCATCATAGCTTCTTTCCTACGATGTGCGAACAACCTGTACACCAAAAATTGGCTGATAATCATTTGCAGGGTCCTTAGACATTAGCGGTGAACAAAAATTTTTCCCATTAGAACGTTGTAAAAGGATCTTACGCATAAAGTTTGAGTGAGAGATTGTTGTACCCAATTGTAGAAGAAGGTTGTTGCACAAGATAGTTCTGAGAATTTGTGGTTTGAAGTTGGTCTGTACAGATTAGCAAAAACGTTATATGATAGGATCGCTTCTATTGTACAAGATTTCTCCACAAGATTATCAGGAAAGGCCGTAGAACAAATTACCTTACACAAAAAATTTCTGGTTTAACCATAACTCTGGTTATTTCAGCTGGAAAAGATTGTTATGAGGACCTTACCTGATAATTCTGGTCTGGAAGAACAATATTCTGTTCAACATAACTAGATATTGAAGTCATCCACATATCTATCCTCTATCAGGTAATTATTTGGAAATCGTGTCTGCGTTATCGATCCCATCCTAGAGGATGATTGAAGGCTGTCATCAGTATATCTACAATAAGCCAATATTTGGGAATAAAGTTTAAACCAATCTTAGTCTTGTCTTGCGTAACTGTCATGGTGTCGTTAATCAGTCTTTTCAGCAATCATTCTGAGTATAGATGTATCCTTTCAAAAATCTCTTAGATCCATTGTTTTCGTAATTATAGGATACACCGTTCTGAAACGCCCTGGCGCAATGCAAAAGTTTAAAAAAAGTTTGCGCAACAATCAGCAACAGGGACAAAATTCTTGAACAACATTTTATGCAGGTTTATGTAATGTAGAAGAAACCTCTATTGGGTGTCTTTTCTTGAAAGGGGAATATGCAGTTCACCCCATGTAGGCTCGTCTATGCAGAGGCACGCAGCCTAAGGGGAGAAAGAGAATCGGGGTCGATCGATTTTTAAAGCAACCGCAATATTTGACAGCTACAGCTTCGAGGTTGGTTCCGGCGCCACCTGTTTCCACCGCAGGAGGAGCGGCCCTTCCTCCTCCGTCCCGTGAGTTTTCTCTTCTCTCTCTCGAATCCGAATCCACCCACATGCATCCGGACATGACAAGCAAAGAATAGAAAGAGAGTGAGAGAGACACCGGCACCATTCGCTTGTGTCGCGTGTTTGCTTGCAGAGTTCACGTTGGCTGTTCTGCACCATGCCGGCAGACACGTCGCCAATAAGTGAACATCGGTTGCGTTCTACACCCTCGAACCACCCCAACAAATCCCCTGCCACCCCCTCGACCTCTTCGTCCGACTCGAAACTCAACGCCCCCGCACCACTGCTACATCGGTGGTTACTGGTTCGCGACATACCGCAACGATCCTGGTATTCCGACCCTCGATTACAGGCTTGCTCGTTTCCCACTAAAGCTGACGCAGTTCCCTTGTGGGTTTGTTAAAAAAAGTTTAGGTTTCGGAATTAACGTGTTACAACTTGAATCTCAAGTGTCGTTGATTTGATTTTTTTAGAATCTGAAGTTGCTGGCAAACAGATTGGGTTTGGATTGTTTTGGTTCTGTGTGATGCAACCAATTAGTCTTTTAACAAATACCTCACGGACAAGAACGGGTGGATCGTCTGATCGTTAATCGCATGAATTAGGCTTCAACCGCTTAAACAAATAATCGGTTAGAAGAGTCATCGCTCTTTAATAATAAATTATCACGTCGATGAACTTTTTCTTATGTATCGCCTTGAATACTCTTCCTGGTCCTAGACCTAGAAGCTTGCATTTGGACGCAATACTACTCCATTAGTTTCCTTCTTGGTATTCATTGTTCGCTTTTCCTCCCCGTGTGCACCTAGCCTTCTCTCTCAACTCTCCTAACTTCTTCATTCATTCTTTACCCCGAAATTTTTCATTGAATATCCAGTTTATTCTTCCTTGCATACTCTTCCATCCTCTTTTTTCACCTTGCACCTCTTCAGCGATTGCAGCCATGATTCTTGATTGTATGTGCATACCAAACACAGATCATACTTCAGATTTATGAAATACCTACATGCCCTCACCCTCTCTCACATTCTGGATCCCACCATCATATCCAAGTCCTAGTACCTTGAATTCTTATAATGTTTTCAGTTCTTCCTCTATTCGCTACCATTCTCCACAAATTTCATACATACAGCATAAAGCAGGATTTTTTTAGCTTGACTACCATTTCATCTTATCCTATATTTTCTCTAAGCATGTAACCAGTGCAGTTCTAATTTACCCACATATCCTATCCCGCACATCTCTTATGCAGACTTTTTACACTCTCATGGTGATCTTTGGATCTTCTCTTCTATGTCCACTTCATATTGCCTTTCTTACCTGCTGCTTCTTCCGCATTCTGCTCCGACCTGTCATCGTATTGAGCGGAACTCCTTCATCAACTCCACTACCTTGCTGCTAATTTTTCATCTATGCTCCAAATTACAATCTTGATTCCTTGAAAACCTTATCTTATTTTCATTCACATCCACCCTTAGGTCTCTTTCCTCTCAGATCCGACTCGAATGCTCTTATCAACTGGCTTCTCCCTAGTCCTGCACCTGCCACTTGTACTGCATCATCTCTTACAAGGGAATAAATTTTTATTCTGGATATAGTCTTCTCATTTTCTCATCATCTACTCCTTTCAGGTCTGCCAATACGACATCCAGAAAAAGAGAGGGCTGGGTAGCAACCTCGCCTGAATCCTCGCCCTGTCTATCCACATTTCTCATCTCACCTCTTTTTCACTGTACTACAGTGCTTTGTTCTCTCATTCAACTCCATTTGTCGCTTGTTACTCTTAGGCCCCATCAGTGCCTCCTTCACCTCTTCCTTACTAATCTTTCTGCCCTCATCTTTGTACCTAAGATACCCTAAGAGGCCCTTCAATTATTTCGTCAACTCGTTCTCCCTAATTTTCTCATTTATGCTATTTCTTTTTCCTGTTCTTATGATTGTTACTTCGCATTTCTCTCCTCCATCTAAAACTTTTCCGATCTCTGCTATGTACCCACCCTTCCCATTCTTTGTGATCTCGTTTTCTCCTGTTGGGTCCCCTTTTCCCAATCACTTCTTTTATGCACTCTCCTACACTCTTTATTATCCTGATAATTGTTTATAATTTTTATCGATGACAACTATCCATAACGATTACCGATGATGATTGAGGACATATGATGATTCGTGCTGGTAACTGTCTATGATGATTGTCTTCGATAATTATCGATCATTGTTGCCAAAAATGATTGTCTATGATGATCGTCTGTGATGATCATCCATGATAACTGCCTTTGACGATTGACTGTGTTGATTGTCTATAATAATTTCCCACCAATACTACCTGTGACGATCATCTATGATATATTCTAACATTAATTGTTCATGATAACCATTCTTTACGGTCATCGATAATAGTCAAAGAAGATTTCCATTGTTGAATGTCTGTAACGATTATCGATGATAATTGTAGACATATTATTGTTGTCGATCATTATCAGCTATGATTATTGTTAATGATTATAAGTTTTGTTCTCCAATGATGATAGCTATTATCGATAATGATTTTTTAGTATGATTTTTGCTGATGACCGTCTATGATGATTGTCTTCGATAATTATCGATCATTGTTACCAATGATGATTGTCTATGATAATCGGCTGTGATGATCATCCATGATAACTGCCTATGACCATTGACGTTGATGATTGTCCATAAGAATTTCTTACCATCATTACCTGTGGCGATTATCTATGATAATTTCTTACAATAATTGTTCATGATAATCATTTTTCACGATCATCGATAACAGTCGAAGAAGATTTCCGTTGTTGATTGTCTACAATGATTATCGATTATGATGATTCTTGATGATTATCCTCGATGATGATTGTCTGTGATGATTGCCGATCATAGGTATCTTTGAAAATCGAAGATCATAATTATTTCTAATGTCGTTTACAACTATCTATGATGACCGTAATTTATAATTGTCTATAATAATTGTCAATTATGGTCGTTGATGATCGATGAGGACTGCATATGACGCTTGTCACTGACTTTCGTGTATGATGATTCTTTGAAGATAATTGTCTATGATGAGTTTTGATGATTTATGCATCTACTGAGTGTAGATGATAATTGTCTCTACGATTCTAGACCATGATCATAAATGATCGTTGTCAATGTAGACAATTGACAATAATATTTGCTTATGATGATTCCTGATATCTTTCTATAACCATTTTCAATGATAACCGCTGATGATGATTTTCGATGATGATTGTCTATGGAGATCGTTGATGATGATGATTGTCGATGTTGGCTCTGTATGATGGTCGTCTATGATGATTGTTGTTGATGACTGCGGATGATGGTGGTCAATGAGAAATGACAACGACGGTTGTCGGTGATGATTTCTCATAATGATTGCCCATGATTATTCTCCATGGTTATTGTCCATGTGAATGATTCTGATTATTAGTTCTATCTGATGATTTTCATTGACAATTGTCTATATTGATTTTCAAGTTGATTGTCAATGATGATGATGATGTTCGATGATGAAGATTATTATTGATGATAATTGTGGAAAGTGATTGTAGATGATGATTGACTATGCTGATTTCGATGACGCTTGTGTACGATCATTGATTGATGATGCTCTATGATGTTTGCCAATCGTTATTGCGTATGATGATTCGCTTATGTAAATGGTCTATTATGATTGTCGACGATAACTATATATTCAGATTGTCGATGAAAATTGTCTCTGGTGATGATTGATGATAGCTGCTGATAATGTTTGTTGATAACTGTCTAATAATAGTTTCAAATATGGTTATCGATAAAAACCGTCCATGATGATTCTCGATGGTAACTATAAAATATTGTTTATTAATTTTAAGAATAATGATAATCCTCTACAATTATTGTGGATAGACAATGCGCATGATAATTGTCTATGATGCTTGTCGATCATGACTGTCCATTACGATTTCCAATTGTCAATGTCCATGATG
This sequence comes from Neuroterus valhalla, assembly GCA_011762715.2. NCBI lineage: Eukaryota > Metazoa > Arthropoda > Insecta > Hymenoptera > Cynipidae > Neuroterus > Neuroterus valhalla. The sequence goes on along the minus strand of WSXT02235366.1, from coordinate 1,175 downwards.
TTTTCACATGTTGATTTTTAATGATGGTGATTGTGGATTATGATTGTCGGTGATGACGAAGTGTATGACGAATATTGATGGTAATTGTTTATAAAATGTTCGTCAAAGCTGAATGTCTTCAACGACTATTATTGATAATTATCTATAATAAATAGCGACGATGAACTTCGATGGTAATGATTCTCCGTGATGAAGACTATTATTTATGAGAATCGTGGATGGTAATATTCGACAATAGTTGTCTATGATGAATGTTGATGGTAACGTTTCATAATGTTTCTCGATGATATTTATCTCCAATGATTTCCAATGATGATCAATAATGATAAATGTTAACAAAAATAATTCTCCACCATAACTATCTACAATGATTGTGAATAGTCTATGGCGGTTTCGGAATATTATTGTTGATGATAATAGTTCTATGACGGTTGTTGATCATATGCGTCTATCATGAGGATCGATGATCACTGTCTATGGCGGTTTTGAAATATAATTGTTCATGATATGTGATGATGACGATTTCAATAACGACGATTTCGGATGATCATTATCGATGATAACAGTCCATGACGATCATCCTTGTTTATTGTCGATAATGATTGTCGATGATGATCGTCAAAGATGATGATTTCGATTGTGAAGATTATTCTCCAGCATGATTATAAATGGTGATTGTCGATAATTCATTATGATGGTTGTCGATAAGTAATATAGATAATTATTTTCAATAACAATGATGGTTGATAATAACTGTTTATGATGATATTCAATGACCTTTGTGTATAATAAATCTCCAATGATGGTCGTTCGTGATGATCGTTCATCGTTATCGCGCATGATGATTCTCTGATGTTAATCGTCTCTGATTATTGTCGATGATAACTATCTATCATGATAGTGATGATTGTCGATGACGATTCTCTAATATGGTTGTCCATGATGATTACTGATGATAGTTGCTGATGATGGTTGTGGATGATAAGGGACTATGACAATTGGCGCTGATAACCTTGCAAAATGCTTGTCGATTATGATCCTCTATGATTATTGTCAATAGAAATGATTGTGAATAGTAGTTCTAAGTGATGATTGTTATTGAGGTTAACTGCGAATACAAGAATAAGCAGTCGCGGACAGCCGATAGGAACCAGTCGTGGGTGTGGTGAGCCCAC
>WSXT02235355.1:0-15983 GCA_011762715.2 Neuroterus valhalla | reverse complement strand
TTTTTCTGACTCAGGGGGTCTCAAAACGTGGAGATTTCATTAAATCCGCGAAAGTCAATTTTCACATAAAACCAATATCTTCTTATTCAGAATGAGAATGTAAAAAAGACGTTTTTTACGGAATGCGAATAAAATATTACTTTTCAAATGTCACCCCCATAAGTCTATTTTACATGGTCCCGAAAACCCCCATAAGTGAAAAAATGTGTTTTCTAGTTTTTGGCGCTAATCATGATTTTCTTGTGACTTTTTCAACACAGATTGTTTAAAATTCATGAAATTCTACTTTACACTGATAATGAGATGTTTAATGGAATTATTTAAACAATTTATTATTGTTTCAAGCATTTTTCTTCTAGAAAAGGGTTAGAAAGTCAAGGTTTTTTCTGAATTTTTCAACTTATTCTCAACGTTTCAGTTAGAGCGGGGTAGCAATCAATCAAAATCTACCAGAATAATTGTTTAAACGATTTGTTAGCAATTATAGCAATATTCTCTCAAAATAATGCTACAAAGTTGCGGTTTTTTTCTGAAATTTTTAACTTTTTATCACTTTTCAATTCGAGTAAAGTTATAATTGATTCCGGTTAAAAAATGATTGTTGAAACAATTGATTATTATTGCTAATAATATTTTCTCTGCTTCATAATAGGAACCTGCGGTTTTTTCTGAAATTCTTCACTTTTTGCTCACTTTTCACTTGAAGCGAGTTGTAAAATGTAAATACTTGTAAAAGTTTCGTTTTCAATTACAACGAGAAATTCGTATTGTATAATAAGCATGTTTGTTAAACCGCATTATTTATTACTTCATTAAGTGAAAAAAGGACAAAAAGCTTGAGAGTTTAGGAAAAACCGCAACTTTTTAGCACTAATCTAAGAGAAGATAGCTATAAAAAATATTAATTTGTTTAAACAATTATTTTTTTCGGATTCAATTAAATATTTGCTTTACTTCAAGTGAAAAGTGGGTGAAAAGTAAAAAATTTCAGAAAGAAACCTCAAGTTTCTATCATGAAGCAAAGAGAATATTATTAGCAATAATGATAAATTGTTTAAACAAGTATTTTTTCAACTTGAATTAATTATCACTTAACTCTGATTCACCAGTGATAAGAAGTTGGAAATTTTAGAAAAAACCCGCAACTATGTAGTATTAATCCAGAAGAACATAGCTATGAGCAATAATCATTTGTTTGAACGATTCTTTCCCTGGATTCAATTGAATAATTACTCACTTTAAGTGAAAAAAGGACAGAAAAATGTAAATTTCAGAAAAAATCGCAACTTTCTAGCATTATTCTGAAAGAATATTGTTATGAATGATAAAAAATTGTTTAAACAATTATTCTTGTTACCTCTAATTGATTATTACCTCGCTGTAACTGGAACGATGAATATAAGTTGAAAAATTTAGAAAGAACCTTGACTACCTAACCCTTTCCTGGGAGAAAGTTGTCAAAAACATGAATAAATTGTTTGAACAATTCGAAAACACATTTTTTCACTTATGGGGGTGTTTGGGACCCTATAAAATAGACTTATCGGGGTGACATTTGAAAAGTGATATTTCATTCGCATTCCGTAACTAATTCTGAAGCGAAATGGTAAATTTCGGACTCTATTTCCCTAATATTGAGAATTCTGAATAAAATTTACAAAAACGCCTTTTTTTCCTATGGGAAATATGTGTTAAACTTCATGGAGCTTGCGCCATCTCTAAATATAATTCGAAAAAAAAAATGTTTTTTTTTTGTGGATTCGCTCGCAAGTTTAAGCGCACCTAGGGCGCGCGTCATTCGGATCTTGCGCTTCGCGCTCAATGGTAATCTCACCTCGCGCTCCGCGCTCGTTCTTGTTCCATAATTACAGTTGTATATAGAGCTTGCGAAACTCAAGAGCGAAATGTCGACTACTTAAATTTGATGAGTGTCAATTCTCTTTTCTTAAAGCTTCTCCGGCATAACGAATATATTCTTATCACGAATCTCGTGCTGCGCACTCGATCAAAGTTTGCCCAAAGCGGTAGAGAAGTTTTGTTGCCTAATATTTCTCACATGTTGTGTCGTTTTTCTAGAAACTCAATTTCAAAATTTTTAGTTTTATTTTTGCGATTGAAACAAAAACCACGCGCCCAATGGGGAAAAATAAAACAAATTTACAGATATTTTTTGGATGAAGAACTTTTCCCTAGCTAGAAATTCTCATTTTTGTTTATATTTTCGAATTTTGAAAATGCCACAACTCGGACAATTTTTTTTTCATAAAAAAAAAAATCATAAGGATAAATTGTTTCACTTTTTACCTACTACAAGGAAAATTTTACTTTCAATTTTTGAGGCTTGAAAAAAAGTCCAAAAAAATGGTCAAAATGTTCCTCTTCTCTCATTTTACATCAAAAATAGCTGCTTAACGAACTCGACCTGTCTTTTTGGTCCCTCAAAATGTCTGCCAAAGGGCAATCCAATCTGACTAGACTTCCAAAAGTAATGGAGTATACAGACGACAACGACGACAAGAGACGGACAGACACCAATCTAAAAACTACTTTTTCGGAAACAGGAGGTCTCAAAACGTGGAGATTCCAAAAATTCCGCGAAAGTCAATTTTTACATAAAACCAATACCTTCCCATTATAATGAGAATGAAATAGGAAGATTCATCCATTGGTCAAAATATGTTAATTTGGTATAATATAACTTTTTGATAGGATAATTAGTTTTTGCTTCATTTATAAAAAAAGCATATAAAAAATGAAAAAATGAACTTTTGGACAATTGACACAAGCTTAGGAAAAATAAAAAAGACGAAAGTTGTTCACCAGGAAAATATCTGTAAATTCATTTTAATCTTTCCCATTTAACGCGTAGATCGAGTGTGCAGTACGAGATACGTGATGAGAATGTATATATTCGTTGAAACCAGAGAAGGTTTAACAAGGGGGAATTCACACTTATCAAATTAAAGGAGTCGACATTTTGCTTTTGAGTTTCACAATCTTTTTTTACAACTGTAGGTGGGTACAAAGGCTGAGCACAGAGCGCGAGGTGAGATTACCATCGAGCGTGAAGCGCGAGATCCGAAAGACGCGCGCCCTAGGCGCGCTCAAACTTGCGAACGAACCGAGTTGCGCGCGATGAGAATGTGCTCGCGCGGCGGGCAGTTTTTTTTCTTATGGAAAATACGTGTAGAAGTTCATTAATAAATATTTGTATTGAATAATAATAAATGTAAAACAATAATAATTATATTATTAGAATTAAATATTATAAAAAAAAGGTTCATTTTTTTGTGGATTCGAACAAATTTCCGACACTTGATGCTATCGAATACATGCATTCCAACTTGTTTGTCGGTGACCAGATGCACTCGAGAGTTTGGCTTTTCAGCAGTTTTCCACTTTCCTGATAAAAAGTTTAGGCAAGTATCAGTGGTTCTAGTGGAAATACAGATGCAGATGGTATTGGATTCAGGAACTTTACAGGATTTGATCAAAGGATTAGTTTCCGCTGATCCTATGTCAAGGTGGAATTTTGCTACACCATAGTTAGGTTGGATTCTTGATATGCAAATGCCTAAAGGAGATGTACTACGAAGATGCTTCGAAGATCATATTGGTTAAAAAGGCCGATTCAGCAATTATCTAGTTTGCGGGTGGTAAACTGAATCTTCTGTCAAAACAGAGCTGGATGATTAAAATTGAAATCTCAGAACAAAATAGTGCCTTAATATAATAAAATATACATAAATTGAGTTTTATATATAACTGAAAATCATCCGAAACGAGACACCTCCCGAAAAATGAATATCCCTAGTTCCTTACACAGTTGAACTCCTTTCGGAGTTTTTTATGCCGTCAGATCGATGAACCCAATTTCGTTTGCATCATAATTTTTGGTGCTATCATTAGCTCCGAAAAAACGCAAGAAGCGTACAAATTACACTTGATTCAAGCAACCCTCGAGAAGCTTCATTCTCCCCTCGGAACTTCTATTTTTCGTAGCTCCTCGAGCAGAATATTGCCTTTTATCCTTGAGACGTCGGCTCTTTATTGGACAGCTGGTGAAATCGCGTGAATAGTTGGACTTTTGTGTTCGTGTTTCTCAACATATAAATATACTCGTGGATACAACTCAAGCAGGGGATCGTCTTTGATTTGCCCTGTCCCTAGCACAAACTCAAGCACGTGTGTGGACTTCCGTTTGCGTAGTTGCACGTGCCTCGGGTGTGCTCTCCGAACACGGAAGCGACGCGTCGCGTACACAAGTTGAGGATGCAAAGCGCTATCGAACCGGGCGTGAAACGGGCTTTGATGTAGAAAGGAAGGATTTCCCGGTCGTGGCGAATGGGGCGTGAATAATCTCCCTGCCCATACTCACAGTCGATAGATGGAAACAAAGGAGTTGGATTTGTGAAGGATTTTTTAGGGCCGAATAATTATGGCCAATTTTTCCTTCTTTCAACAGTTTTTTTTTTCGGAATGTACAAACTCGCATATTTCTACCTGAGTCGGTTACCCCCACTACTCATTTCTCCTCTTGCGCCCGAAATCTCCGACGAGGGATGCTCTCGAGCTCGCCGGCGGCGTCGAGTTCCTCTAATTTCCTTCAGGTAGCTCGTGGACCATAGCCGAGTTCCTCTAAGACTCTTCAAGGGACGGATTAGCAGGGCTAAGTGTTCAACGATGGGGATGCTCATTCTGGTTCTAGATCTTATTCTGGATAGACTAGCTCTCACTTCTATCTTTCAAATATTGATCGCGAAATACGTATAATATTTCATCTGTCCCGTAGACAATGAATCACCTCGGTTAAAATTTTTACTTTTACATCTAAAAATTTATATATTTCGTTGAAAATTCAAGAATTTTAGTAGCAAAGTCATCTCGTAATTAAAATTAACTGCTTCAGATTTAGAGTTCAAACATCGACTGTTACATCTTTTGTTGAAACAGGTGGTTTCTTTTTGTTGAAAATTGATTTTTTCTCTACTGAAAACTTATGAATTTTCTCGAACATTTGACTCTTTTGGTTATAAATTAAACAATTTTGGTAAAATTCGACTTTTTTGTTAGGAATTATTCGGTTTTAGTTAAGGATCTAACTCTTTTGTTAAATACAACTTGTTCTGATTTGGGATTGAAATCACTGAAAAAAATTGGCTTCCAAATTTTTCATTCAGAATTTAGGTCTCTCGTTTGTAAATATAGTAACTGCTTTTTTTTTCTTATTAAAACTTCATTAAATAATTTATCAATAAATTAACCCTTATAGATTATGTTACGTTGTAGAAAAAAATTCGGTCCAATTTTCGTCACGCTGTAATTGCTAGTATTGAAACTTCTAATTTAGAAATTACAAGGTGGCGATTCAGCGGAAGATTTCAAATTCTCGGTCAGTTCCCGGTTTTTTAAGGTCAAGTTTTTCAATTTTTCCGGTCAGCTAGAGATTACATATTTATATTTGCGGAAAACACTAACATTTATTTTCATTCAAATCCAAACATCCTTTCACACAAAAGATCAAACATTGAAAAATAAATCAATTCTAGAAAGAATACTCTAATTTTCAACCAAAAAATATCATTTTTTTACAAAAATTGGAACAGTTAAATTTACAATCAAAAATCAATTTACGAGAACAAAAAAAAAGATTTACAACAAAATAATTCATTTTCCAACCAATGTGATGAATTTTCAAATAACATGATCTTCAACCAGAACACTTGAATTTCGGAACAAGAAGATGAATAGTCGAATTTCAAAGTCAAAAAATAATTATTTTCAACCAAAACAGAAACTGTGACGGTTTTAGTTTAAGAACCCAATTTTAAAACAAGCATAAGTGCTTTATATTCAAAAAAAGAATCTTTAACTCAAGGAGTTGAATTTTCAAACAGATAAATTAACTTTTACTGAAAACATAAATCGTCAACGAAGATTGTACTATACTCAAATTTTAAATTGAAAAAAAATGGACGTTTAACTAATAAAAATAGATTTTTGACTGAAACTATGAAATTTTCAATAGGAATGAGTTAAATTTTCACTGGAAAAAGATTACTTATAACACAAAAACTAACTTTCAACCAAAAAAAACTAACTTTCCAAACGAATTATTACATTTTCACAAAACATGATGAAGAATCAAATGAAGATGTAATGATTTAACTAAAGTAGTTGAATTTTGAACCAGAAACAGAAAGACGAATTTTTAACTCAAAAAGTTCAATGTTCAATTCGAAAAGACAAAATTTTCACCGAAATATCGAATTTTGAACTAGGAAAAATAAACTTTCCATGAAAATGAAAAGTTGAATTTTCAGTTGAAGTAATTGATTTTTGACCAAATCTGATGAATTTTCAGGTATAATGTTGAATCTTCAAATGAATAGAAGATTTTCAATCAAAAAGTAGACTTTTCAACCGTGAAAATTGATTTTCTACAAAAAAGACCAACTTTCCACGAAGTACATACATTTTCAAAGAAATAGTTCCATTTTCAAAATAAAAAATCAATGCTTAACTGAATACTCGAATTTCCACCAAAAAAAGATGAATTGGTTTTTAACAGAGTAGATACAATTCCGATCAAATTATAGTCGGCTAAAAAAATTTCACAGAGCAACAAATTTGCAAAACTTTTTTCTTATAATAGGAAAAAAAATTCTCCCTCTCATGACGTATAGATATATTTAAACATTTTGAGAATCAGAATAAAGGAACGTTACATCCTCCAAATCAAATGATAAGATCTCTTCTTCATTCATGAAAAGAAATCTGTTATTTATCGTATTTTCTGACAGAATTTTTAATAGTCTAGGTTGAGTCAAACAAATTTATATTGTTAATGCCTATCTTCGCTTAGACTAGTGCTAAACAGTTGCGATTTTTTCTAAACTATCAAGCTTCTTATCAACTGCTTACTTAGTGAGTTAATGATTAATGCGAGTTAACAAAAATGCCTAATTAAACAATTTATTGTTGTATATAACCAATTTCTCTTAGATGAGCGCTAGAAAATTGTGGTTTTTCCTGAAATGTTTAACTTTGCACTGAATGGGATTTGAATTAAATTCACTTAGATTGGATGAGATTGGATTGATTTGATTGTTGGTTCAATTACATTGTTTTTCATCTAAAGTAAAATTTTTTTTTTCAAATATTTACCATATTATTTTTTATCTAAAATTTATTTTTTTAAATCGAAAGTTCAACTCTTTGGTTGAACGTTGAAATTATTCCTTCAAAATTCAGTTTTTGCGTTGAAGATCGATAATTTTAGTAGAAAATTCAAAATTAAAATTTAACTGAATGAATTGAGATTTTTTGTTTCAGTAAATTTTTTTTAGCATTGGGAAAAGAACAAAAATAACTTACTTAAAACAATACAATACTATTTAAAATATGATTATCTCGAATGTTTATTTATTATTTGTTCACATCTCAAAAGGTAAAGCAAAGTTAAACATTTCAGAAAAAACCACAACTTTCTAGCACTTATCTGAGAGAAAATGGTCATGAACAATAATAAATTGTTTAATAAGGCATTTTTGCTAACTCCCAATAATAATTACCTCACTAAGTGAGAAGTTGATAAAAAGCTTGATAGTTTAGAAAAAATCGCAACTTTTTAGCACTAGTCTAAGCGGAGATAGGTATTAACAATATTAATTTGTTTAAACAATTATTTTTGTTAAATTAAATCGAATATTGACTTACTTCACGTGAAGAGTGGTCGAAAAGTTTAAAATTCCAGAAAAAACCGCAAGTTCCTATCATTAGGCAAAGAAAATATTATAAGCAATGATAATAAATTGTTTCAATAATTTGAATAAACATCTGATTTCTACCAAGGAAAAATATTTTCATCTTAAGTGGTACATTTTCGAATAGAACATGCATTATCAGCAAAAAAGTTGAATCTAGAAGCAGAATTATTTCAAATCAAATATTCGTATTTTCATCCCAAATTAATTATTTTCTACCACAGAGGACGGAGTTGCAATGAGATATGATATTGGGTTGCGACAGAATAGTGAAATTACCAACCAATAAGATAATATTTCTGTCTAAAATATGATGTTTTAGGAAAAAAACTGATGCTGAACGAAAGACATGAATTATTTACGAAGTTTCTCTGATTTTAAACAAAGTTTCGAACAAATTACATTTGTTCAAAAAAAAAATACGAATTTTCTACAAAAAAAAAATGTTTCACCAAAAAGTTGTATTTCCGACTAATCTTCTAATCTTCTGGATCAGGAACTTGTTTGTGTAGGTGATGAGTTCAGTTATTCTAAGATCATTCAGCTTCCTTCTAAAAAGTGTATTTATTCTGTTGAAAGGTCGAGTGTTTGGTTATTCATCTTTTTTGGTCGAATATGCCCGGAAATTAGCTCGAATCCACAAAAAAATAAAATATTCTTTTTGAAATATAACCCCCATAAATATGATTTATAGGGTCCCAAAAAAACCCCATATGTGAAAAATTGTGGTTTTCGAGTTTCTGTCGCTAATTATGATTTTTTGTGATTTTTTTAACGCAGATTTTTCAAATACATGAAATACTTTTTCACACTGATAACTTGATGTTTATTTAAACAATTTATTATTGTTTTTAGCAGCTTTCTCTTAGAAAAGGGTTAAAAAGTCAAGGTTTTTTCTGAATTTTTCAAGTTATTTTCAACGTTTCAGTTAAAGCGAGCTAATGATCAATCAAAGTTTATAAAAATAATTGCTTGAACAATTTTTTAAACGTATAACAATATCCTCTTAGAATAATGCTACAAAATTGGAATTTTTTCTGGAATTTTCAACTCTTTGTCCACATTTCACTCGAAAGAAGTAATTATTCGATATAATTTAATAAAAATAATTGTTTAAAGAAATTTTGAATGTTTATAGCTATCTTCTTCTGGATTGATACAACACAGTTGCGGTTTTTCCTGAAATTTGAAAATTTTTATCACTTTTTGATAAGATTGAAGCAATAATTAATTCATCCTAAAAAAAATAAGTGTTGAAACAAATTATTATCATTCTTCATAATATTTTCTTTACTTGATGATAGAAAATTTCGGTTTTTTCCCAAATTTTTAACTTTTTGCCCCCTTTTACTTGAAGTGAGTTAGAGTTTCATTTAATTTACCAAAAACAATTGTTTAAACAAATGATAATTGTTTATGACTTTCCTTTCTTAAATTAGTGCTGAAAAGTTGCGGTTTTTTCTAAACTCTTAAGCTTTTTGTCCACTTTTTACGTAGTGAGGTGATGATAAATGCGAGTAAACAAACATGCCTATTTGAACAATTTATTATTGTCTATAAACATTTTCTTTCAGATAAGTGCTAGAAAGTTGTGGTTTTTTCTGAAATGTTTAAGCTTTTACTAAATGGAATTTCAATGAAATTCACTCAGATTGAATAAGATTAAATTGATTTATTTGTTGGTTAAACTTATTTGTTTTTTATTTTAAACAAATTTTTTTTTAAATATCAGCCATCATATTATTGATCAAAAATTTATATTTTCAGGTCGAAAACTCAACTTTTTGATTGAAAATTGAACTAATTTTTTAAAAATTCAATTTTTGTGTTGAAGATCCGTGATTTTAGTAGGAATTTCGAAATTCAAATTTCACTGAATGAATTCAGCTCTTTTGCTTTTTTAATTCTTTTTGAACATTAGGAAAAGAACAAAAATAAGTTACCTGAAACAATACAATACTATTCGGAATATGACTTTCTCTAATATTTATCTATAATTTATTTATAACTAAAAAGTTGAAGCAAAGTTAAACATTTCGAAAAAAATCGCAACTTTTTAGCAGAAATCTAAGAGAAGATAGCCATAAACAACAATAATTTGTTCGGACAAATATTTTTGTTAAATTAAATAAAATATTACTTCACTGCAAGTAAAAAGTTGGGAAAAAAGTTGAAAATTTCAGAATAAACCGCAAGTTTCTATCATTAGGCAAGGAGGACATTATTAGCAATAATAATAACTTGTTTAAACAAGTAGTTTGTCAACTTGAAATAATTATCACTCCTGTCCATTCGGAAAGTGATACAAAGTTCAAAATTTCAGGAAGAAACCGCAACTATGTAGTATTAATTTAGAAGGAGATAGCTATGAACATTTACAATTTGCTCAACCAATTATTTTTGCTAATTTACATTAAATAATTATTTACTTTGATGAAAAGTGAACCAAAAGTTGATAATTATAGAAAAAAAACAACTTCGTAGCATTACTCTAAGAGGTTATTGTTATAATTTTTATCAAATTGTTGAAAAAATAAATCTTGTTAAATTTAATTGATCATTACCTCGCTTCAACTGAAACGTTGAAAATGAGTTGAAAAATTTTGAAAAAAACTTTGACTTTCTAACCCTTTCTAAGAGAAAGTTGCTGAAAACAATAATGAATTGTTTAAACAATTTGAATAAACATCTAATTGTCAGTATGAAGTAGTATTCATTGTATTTAAAACAATCAGCGTAAAAAAAGAGAAAAAAATTATAATTGGCGCTTGAAACTCGAAAAATCCATTTTTTCACTTATGGGGTTTTTTTGGGACCCTATGAAACAGACTTATCAGGGTGATTTTCAAAAAGTAATATTTTATTCGCATTCTCTGACTGATCGTGAAGAGAAATGGTAAATTTTAAACTCGATTCACTTAACAAAGAGAATTCTGAATAAAATTTACAAAAACGTCTTTTTTCTTATTGAAAATCATGAAATATTTCGAAAACTTTCACTTGTACAGATATTATACTCCAAAATTTCCCATTCGCAACAAAAAATATTAATTTTAACTTCGTTAATCTTTTCGCCATAAACGATGAACTTTTATTGCAAGAATATCAATTTCCAATGAGAAGGTTGATGTTCAACCTAAAAATATGATTTCTCTAACAAATAGTTGCTGCAACTATTTGTTACAACTACAACTGTTTGATTTCGAATGCCTATTTTTTGGTGAAAGTTTAACTTTTTTGGTTAAGAATCCATCTTTTCGGGTGCAAAATAACTTCCTTCTTGAAAAAGATCTTCTTCGATGAGAACCCAGCTTTTCAGGTTTGAAAGTCAAGTGTTCTCTGGAACATTCGATTTTTCTTACCTAGAAGAATCTAGAACTCTAGAACTTTACTATTCTCCTGAAGATTAATCTTTTTCATGGTTGAAATTTTTATTTTGAAAATATCTCTGTGGTTTGGAACTTAATCTTTTGTGTTAAGGAAGGCCATCTTATTTAATGAAAAATCAATTTCCATGTTTTGAAAATGATCTTTCTGTTCAATTTACATCTTTTGGGGTATCAAACTCTGCATAGAACAGTATCAAAGAATCCGAAATTCTGATTTCACATAGTCTATTTGAAATGAATAACGAAACACGGTATACAAGAATTGGTTTTGGCCGCAGTAAAAAAATTTCATTTATCCAAATGAACACATAATTTTCATACTTATTTTTTAGTCAAATAGGAATTAAAGATATTTCATTATTGTCGCATAGTATTGAGGGGTTAATGATAGTTTCATATACTTATTTCAACAAGACCTTTCCTCGGATGAAAAAATGCATTACTTTCCAAAATAAGGAAGAAATTCGCTATTATTCGTTAGTTTCAGCTCTAACGTTCAAGCGCAAACCTAAGATGTATAGTTTTTCATCTTTTACTTTTTGTAGAGAGATCCTGGTAACAAACTGAAACTTTGGGACCCTACCCGAATCCGAATATAAAATAAAAAATTATTTTTCTCTGTCCTTGTGTACACTGTATGGTTTAGTTGAACGCCCCGCATGGGATACCATGAAGTGCTTCCTGTTTTATTTTAAAATTCTATGAATTTCTCAACATCTCTTTGAGATGATTGAGAATCGCATAAATTTCCTCAAAATCGTCTAAGATCCCTCGATTTTTGTTTATTTTATGCAGTCAAGAATCACAATTTTCATTATTAATATATAATAATTCTAATGCAATATTTGCAACATATGCACGCAAATATGAGTGTCCACGTAAATATTATTGTGGTTACGTCGATACATGAATAGGGCTCATCTGACAACTAGGAATACCTTTTTGGGACCAGTTTTGCGTAGTGAAGAAATTCCTTCGCAAATTGAAAGAAAAATGTCTACGAAAACCTTGCGTATTTTTATAAATATCCATCGGTGTAATTGACAATAATTTCTATATTTATTGACAACATTCACTAAATAAAGGATAACAATATATAATGGAATGGGAGAAATTGAATCGCAAAAGTATTCTTCAATGCATTCAATTTTAATACTTTAGGAACAATTTTCAGCTTGTTTTCCATCGACGTAACCGCCATTGACGTAACCTCACTTTCAGCTCTTCAGGGGTTAGTCGCCTTTTATTTATACATTGAAACGTTATTTACAATGTGAAATTGGATAAAAAGCAGAAATCAGATTCACTAGCAGAATTTTTAAATGAATAAAAATACAAATCAAACACTTTCAAATAAATTAAATAAAGATAATCAGACAGAAGTCACAGAGAGACCGGAAAGAATCTCAAAAAGGAAACTGGAAAAGCCTGATCTCTAAAAGCCTTTGTTATATAGATGTAGTTATTATTTTTTATAAATTATCAAACTGCTGATGTTAAATTTTTTGTATTAAGGAAATTTATGTTAACACAAAGTTAAGAAGAGTTGTATATTCTGTATCGATTTTGGTTGTTACGACTGCGAAAAATGTATAATATTCGAAAATTTTTATCATTTATTATTACAAAATTGGTAATAATGTTTTTAAATTATATTATGCTATTAAAAACAATTCAATTCATACGTAAAATCTTCTATTTTGGAACTATAATCAAAGATTGATTCATTTCATTCTTTAAAAATTGATGATAAGATAAAATGTGACGTCAGAAAGCTCCACAAGCCTTCAAAATCAATTTGTAGAATATACTTTCAGAAATTCTTTTCCTCATGGTAATGAATCTAACTTCAATCACAAAATACAATTCTCAAAATACTTTCTAAAAAAATTTACCTATTTCAAATGTTCCCCGTATTTGGAGAATTACTTTTGTCTTTTGTTTTCGACAAAATAATGAATGCCTGTTTCCTCTTTGCAGAAACTAGTAGCAAAACCGTGAGGAACGGAGTTTTTCTACCCAAAGTATCAAGGGAGAAAACTAGAGCAAACGAGGTCGGCAAAACACAGGCTGACCAGTAACTTCTATATCCACTGCAGGAAGACCTGCACTTTTAAGTGAAAACAGACAACTACGGTCAGACATATGTAGTACCGCCTCTAAGTACTGCAGTAATGCAAAAGTTAACGTAGAATGTTCCTCGAAACTTCTATCTTTCTGAAATTTTCAATAATGGGAGTTATTTTAGTAATATTTGTTGCTTAGCTGGAATAAATGTTATGAAATATACATATTCAGCAACAATCGTAAACCATGGGTCCAATAAGCAAGCGATATATTGAAAGAAGCAGATTCATGGAACTGGATAAACATGTGTTTAGAATCAATGAAAGTTGATTTGTTGGTTGGATAGAAAATTTAAAGACATACTGTGCCAGCCTATAGAAAAAAGGACATCAAATTTTTTTCTAGAAGTCTGCTGAAAAAATCAGATTCTAGAATCTCAGCGAAAAGAGGAGATGGAGGAGGACGCGAAACTAGGGAAGCAGTACTCTCCTCAACTTCCGTCGTTTCCTGTAACTTATTCCATAAAGATCCTTGTCAAAACTCCAATATTGGCAAACAAAGGCAAAACAGCGCCATCATGCGCTAATATAGACGGGACGGTTTCTCCCCTTTTCATTTCCTATTCCTTTGCAACCCATCCTTATACTCATCGATATTGCATTTCTTCCCTAGTCGTATCATCGATATTTTCACTCAACAATTTTTAGTCTTATTCCACGTAGTTCTCTTTAACAGATATAAAATGTCGGTAATGGCGATGAAAGCCACTGAGATAAAGAGCCTTGTATAGCAGACACAAATTTGCAGTTTTTTCCTGTGTTATAACAATTCTTCTATTTATTCAAACTTTAAGATTTGATGACTGGAAATTGGGAAATTTATAACTTGAAGTTATGTAGGAATTTCGAATAGTTTTTGCAGGAGACTGGTGCCTTCCTTAGTTTGCAAATTAATCATTAATAATTCGTTTACAATAATTAAGTGTAAACGAGTAGCGCTTACCCCGAAAGGGATTTGACCTAATGGTATAATAATAATAAAAAAAATATTTGAAAAATAATAATAATAATAATAATAATAATAATAATAATAATAAGCAGAATTGAAAAGTGAACTATCCATTTGGAAATCAAGATATTCCGTGAAAGATTCCTCCTTCTGTCGAATGATCATATTTTTTTGGGGATTAAAAATTCATCTTTTTGGTGGAAAATTCAATTCTTTGATAAGGAATTTATCTTTTTGTTCGAGAATTTAATTATTTCGTCGGAAATTCATCATTCATGAGAAAATTTAATTATCAATTTTTTCCTTTCAATAAAACTAAATAATTTGTACATGACTCGAATAGTTCTTATCTGGTCAGTTATGTAGAAATTTTCAACAGATTTCGTAGGAGACTAGTGCCCTCCTCAGTATGCAAATCAATCAATAATAATTCGCTTACAATAATAAAGTATGAACGAGTTACGCCTACCCCGAAAGGGATTTGGCCTAAAGGTAAACTAATATGATTAATATTGGTAGTATTAATAATAATAATAATAGCAGTGATAATCAGAATTGAAAATTGAACGATTCATTTGGTTTGAAGATATTTTATGAAAGGTTCCTTCTTCTGTTGAACAATAATATTTTTCGGGGGTTGAAAATTCATCTTTTCATTCAATTCAACTGTTTTGTTGTTAACTCGACATTCATGAGAAAATTAAATTTTTTTTTTCGTTTTGAATAAGTACATGACGTGACAAGATCTTATTTGGTCAGTTGTGTAGAAATTTCCAAAAGGTTCCGCAGGAGTCTGGTACCATCCCCAGTGCGCAAATTAACCAATAAAAATCCGTTTACAATAATGAAGTGTAAAAGAGTTACGCTTACCCCGAATACGATTTAGCTTAACGGGATTATAATATTATTATGATTAATATTATTAATAATAATAATAATAATAATAATCAGAATTGAGAATTGATCGATTCATTTGGAATTGACGATATTTTGTGAACGGTTTCTTCTTCTGTCGAATAATCATACTTTTTGGGGGTTAAAAATTCAACTTTTTGATAAGGATTTCATCTTTTCGTTCGAGAATTCAACTTTTTTGTCGTTAATTCTTCATTCATGAGAAAATTCAATTATCTATTTTTCTTTTTCCAATGAAACTGAATCATTTGTACATAACTCGAACAGTTCTTATTTAGTCAGCTGTGTAGAAATTTCCAACAGATTTTGCAGGAGACTGGTACAATCCTCAGTGCTCAAATTAACCAATAATAATCCGTTTACAATAATAGAGTGTAAAAGAGTTACGCTTACCCCAAAAAGGATTTGGCTTAGCGGTATTATAATATTATTAATGATATTATGATTAATAAAAGTAATAATAATAATGATAATCAGAATTGAAAATTGATCTATTCATTTGGAAATCGAGATATTTCGTGAAAATTTCCTTCTTCTATCGAATAATTATATTCTTTTGGAGTTGGAAATTCATCCTTTTGGTGGAGAATTCAACTTTTTGATAGGGAATTCATCCTTTTGTTCGAAAATTCAATAAGCTATTTTCCTCATTTCAATAAAAATAAATCATTTGTACAAACTCGACTAGTCCTTATTCGATCAGTTATGTAGAAATTTCCAACAGATTTCGCAGGAGACTGGTGCCCTCCTCAGTATGCAAATTAACCTATGATAATTCGTTTGCAATAATAAAGCGTGAACGAGTTACGCTTACCCCGAAGGGAATTTGGCCTAATGC
>WSXT02235344.1:0-15983 GCA_011762715.2 Neuroterus valhalla | reverse complement strand
CTAGCGCGCGATGATCTAGGACTCATGTTTCGGCAAAGTCACGCGCTAGAGCCCTTATTGCATCCGGCCCCTCAATTTAGAATCATTGGTCCAAAATGGCTGGTTAACGAACTCGTCCTTTCTTTCGCAGCCTTAAAAGATTGTGCCAAAGCACAATCCAATGCGATTATTTTTTCGAGAGTTATCGAGTTCACAGTTTATTTTTTATTATTTTTTGTGCGAACAAAAATGGAATTTTCGATTTTTTGAGAAAATTCGAAAAGTTGTATAAACAATCTTGTACGGCTCTCAAGAAGAAACCTTTTTTCGCTTCTAACTTTTTTTCAATCTTGCGGTATTTGGCTAAAACTTACGATTTTTGATTCTTGGAAAAAAAATCCGAAAAAATTTTCAAAATGCTCTCCCTCCTTGATTTTTCATCCAGAATAGCTGTAAACCAAACTCGTCCTTTCTTTTTCGGTTCTGAAAACATGAGCCAAAGCACAATCGAATGTGATCATTCTTTCGAAAGGTATCGAGTTCACAGATTAGTTTTCATTATTTTTTGTGCGATCAAAAATGGAATTTTCGATTTTTTGAGAAAATTCAGAAAGTCATATTCACGATCTTGTAGGGCTCCCAAGAGAAACATTTTTTCTCTCTGACTTTCTTTTCCACCTTGCGTTCTTTGGCCTAAAATTCTCATTTTCTTCCATATTTTTGGATTTTGAAAATGCCAAGACTTTGACATTTTTGTTTTCATTAAAAAAAATCATAAGCATACATTGTTTCACTTCTCACCTACTACAAGAAACCGTTCTTACAATTGTTGAGTCTTGGAAAAAAAATTCAAAAAAAAAAGTTCAAAATGCTTCCCTCCTTTGATCTCTCACCCAAAATAGCTAGTTAACGAGCTCATTCTGTCTTTTTGGTCTCTCAAAATATGTGCCAAAGGGCAATCTAATCCGAACATTTTTTCGAAAGTTATCGAGTACACAGATTACAGACCACAGACTACAGACAGACAGACAGTCATACAGGCATACACCTTCGTAAAAACCATTTTTTCTGGCTCAGGGGGTTTTAAAACGTGGAGATTTCATCGAATCCGCGAAAGTCATTTTTTACATAAAACCAATACCTTCCCATTCAGAATGAAAATATGAAATCATTTGAGGTCATGATTTATTACTCAAATGCATTCATTTGCATATTTAAGTTTTTTGCGCTTGAGACGACGACATTATATTTGGAATCGCGAAACCGGAGAATAGTAAGGCTGCTGATGTCGAATTTTCATCACTGAAATATTGAAGATTGGTAGTCGATATTGGTTTATGTTGCTTATCGAATTCATGAACATTTGTTCTGAGGACGAGGAATTCCAAATAACACGAGGAAGGAGATCATCGTTCTGGGTATATAATGATAAAAAAGAAACGTAGAGGATAGAAATAACTTAACATTTGAGGTGATGATTATTTATTCAACTATTCACATTGTTTCAGTTCAAGGCCAAAACAAGATATAATATCGACGTCATCGTCTTCGTAATTGTGAAATCAAATAATAGTGAGGCTGCTATTGTGGATAGTATTACTGTTAAAATGTTGAAAACGGTAGCGGATGTTTTTTTATGTTCCTGAACGAATTCATGAACATTTGTGCAAAAAACGAGGAAGTTTCAAATTATACAAGGAAGGCGACAATCGTTTCATGCATTGATTGTTAGGGGAGAAACCGAAAGGTTATCAATAATAAAACATTGGAGCTTGTAATTGTTTATTTATATGCAATAATTTGAATATCTGAAATCTTTTTCACTTTGGGCTGAAAGAAGAATTTCTATTGTCCAATTGTATCTGTAATTAGGAAATTATAGAATGGTAAGGCTGTTAGTGTTGATAGTATAACTCCCGAAAATCTTAAAAACGGAATCAGATATTTGCTTACATGGCCGGACGAATTCATAAATATTTGCGCTGAGAATAGGGAAGTTCCAAATTATACGAGGGAGGCGATTATCGTTCCACGTATATAATGCTAAAAGAGAAACCTAGATGTGTGTAATAATTACACGTCGAAGGTGTCTGTTGTTTATTTGCATGCAAATATTCGGATATTTTTAATCTCTTCCACTTTGCTCCGAAGGAGAATTATTATCGACCTTATTGCCTAATTAAAAAAGTAATGAATGTTAAAGCTGCAGGTATGGACAGTTTCACTGCTGAAATGTTAAACAGCAGTGGCGGATGCTTGTTTTTGTGCCTGACCGAAATTATGAATATGTGTATGAGAACGCAGAACCTGAACGTAAACAGCAGTAAAACATTGGAGGTCATCATTGTTAATTCAATTATTTCTGTTTCTCACACTAAATGCTAAAACAAGAAATAATAATGACATCATTGCATCCGTATTGTCTAACTAGCGAACGGTGAAGCTGCTGGTGTGTGCAGTATCACCACTAAAATTTTCTTGTTCAACGGTGGCGTATTATTGCTCGTATGGCTGAAAGAATTCATGATTATTTATGCTGAAAACGGAGAAGTTCCAAATGATACAGTAAAGGTGTTTATCGTTCCATACATATACTGTTGAATCATGAACCTGAAGGTAAGCAATAATGGAACATTGGTGGCCATAATTGTTTTTCCAAACCTTTACGACCGATATTGTATATAAAACATATTTGAATAAAATGAAGGCTTCTCAGTCCAATGCATAGTTTCAAAATAAGTCCTACATACAGATGTTATATGTTTCGGTACTCTAACCGAGTTATACTCATCAGGCTTGAACAAACCTGTGATGGTGATGACATTATTTGGGCTTGTTGTTGTGCACATGTTTTCGGCGGCTGTTGCTCTTTGTTCATGTGCATTTATTTGAATATTTTAAATCTTTTCCACTTCTGGCCGGGGGATGAATTAATATCGACTAATTGTATTTGTGATAAAGAAACTGGAGAGAAGTAAGGCTGTTCATGTAGCTGAAAGAGTTCATAAATATTTGTGCTAGAGACAGGGAAGGTACAAATGATACGAGACAGGCTATAATCGTTCGATGCATTAACTGTCCAAGAAAAACTCGAAGGTTAGCAATAACGAAACACTTTGTGTAGTGATTGTTCATTTATATGCAGTTATTAGAATATTTGAAATCTTTTCCACTTTGAGCCAAAAGAAGAACTAATATCAACTAATTGTTTCCTTAATTGAGGTACTGAAGAATAGGGAGGGTGCTGGTGTAGATAGTACCGCGAAAATATTGGAAAACGACGGCGGGTATTTGTTTATGTGGCTGAACAACTTCATAAACATTTGCGCTTAGAGCAGGGAGGTTCCAAAGGATTGGAGGAAGGTAATTACCGTGTTATTGAAGATTTAGGTTTCATGAAGAAATTGTTATCGTTTTTAAGCATATAATTGCTATAGCCAGTTTTGTTGATAAATCAGAACAAAATGACTCCAATTTTAATTTTATCTCAATGGAGAAACATTCCGCTTGTAGTCTTTATAATGTACTCTGAAAATATACGCTCTGCTTCCAAATTAGTACGATAATAATACAATAGAAAAAAATTTATAACTGCGGGCTGTGAATATACAGTTTGTACTTTATAATACCCACTCGCACACACAAACACATTACAAGCGTGGTACATCGTTTGAAAATTAAGATTACCCTGGAGATTACGCGTAGGTAGAATAGTTCTGATAGAGTTCCGGGACGACTGTTGAAAACGCCATGGGGATTCAAGCGGTGATTGTAAATTACGCGAGTTTTAATTTCCACAGTTTCACGCCAGCCAAATCTCTGTGTTACTGATACTATTGAATCTCCTAAGCCGACGAAACCATTAAAATCTTCCACCAGAACCCATTTTTACTCAAATAAATTTTTCCACAACATCGGCCTTATGATATACAACTTTTTGACAATAACACGAAAAATCAATCTCGAAATATGGACGAGATTTCATTTACTGTAATTGAATAATTTGATAAACGAATCAACCATTCAGTGTGTTGATTGTAAAACAGTTATAACATTGGCTGCTAATAGTATATACCGAATATGAGTATAATTGCATTTGAATGTAATTCCCTTGTATTTGCCAATATCCGGAATCCATATCAGAATTGTTACCACGAGGAGTACGAATCGCAAAAGGATGGAATTGATTTGTGAATTGTGGCATCGCATTATTGATTATCGAATTATCGAATCAATAATTGAGGAGGAATAGTTCTTGAAGTGATCATTTCTCATTGTGCAGTGTGAATTCACATAAGAGGATAAGGTAGTAAGGCATTAACGCAGGGTAAGAGTAAGACTAAAGCTTCCTCCTCTCTATCACTTTTTTTCCTTTATTATATCTCTCTACTACTCTCTTTCTGGCCCCTCTCGTCTCTTGCTTGATCTCTTCCTTTCCGACCTCTACTCCTCACACTCACAGTAAGACTCTAACACGATTGCGGTACATAGCAGTGTAGAGCAGCATACACTCTTCTTGAACCCAATGGCTTGTACACGTACGTGAATTGTAAGTTATCACTTCTGCCGGGCGTCTCACGACCGCTCACGTTTCTCACTTAGGTGTCTGCCTGTCGTTGTTGTTCTCGTTGTTGCTCTCGTCGCATTCATTGACACTCTCTGCAAATACGATAACTTTTGAAGTAATCAGCCGGTAAGAATGCCCTCCGATAGAAGGTAAATAAGGTTTCAAAGGAAGGACAAGCTCGTTAGCCGGATAATCTTTCCAAACGGATCTAGTTCCATCCACGGATGATCTTGTTTGGAATATAACAAATTTGATTTTTCAGCAAGATTAGGTAAGATACAAAATAAACTTTGAGAAAGACATTATCCGATTTTGAAAGATCTACAAATTTGCTATATACTGTTTTTTGTTGAGAAGTTTTTTTTTAATCCAACTCGCGCCAAAATCTGCAAGGAGAGCGTGCTCTTGCAGGCAGGAGATCCTTGAAATATATATTTTCCAATTGAAAGTTTCTTTACAAATAAAATAAGGACTGTATTTTGTGTCCGTTCAATATTACATCTCGGGTGCTGCACAGTGGTTCCAAATACCTAAAAGGTGGCCAAAACTATAAAATGTTCATAAAATAGGCCAAATTTCCTTACTCAGGGGTTTTCGAGGTCGCTGATTACGAATCCGGTGTCAAAAATTTCAAAAACAAAATGGCGGATCTAGTATGGTAAACGAGTATGCTGAATAAGGTTTTGATTCTTTTCAAAATTAGTGTAAGGGGGTTTTCGAGGTCGCCAATTGTAGTGACACTAAAATAAGTGAATTTGATTGTATAATTCGTTTACAACAATGATGAATGTTTTTTGAATGAAAGTGAGTTGTGCACCAATCATATTGTTCAGATGAAAAGAAGTGATTCCGCATAAAAGATAAATTTTCGATGCATATTAATTCCGAATAAGTGAATTTGTTGATAAAAATTGTTTAAAACAATGACAAATGTTGTTTTATGGAACTGTAATGTGTAGTATTCTTGTATTCTTGTTCCTCAGATGAAAACAGAAGATCCAACAGAAAATAAAAGTTTTCGATACACAGATATGCCAAATAAAAGAATTTCTTTATAAAAATTGTTTATGACCATGACAAATGTTGTTCCATGGAACCCTTATGTCTGATAATCTTGTTCTTCAGATGGAAATAAAAAATTCCACTGAAAATAAATGTTTTCGATACACATATATTCCAAATAAAAGAATTTGTTTATAAAAAATGGTTTATAACAATGACGAATGTTGTTCCATGGAACTCTAATGTGTAATATTCTTTGTTCTTTAGATGAAAATAAAAAATTCCCTAAAAAGAAAGATTTTTGATACACAGATATGCCGAATAAGTGAATTTGTTTATAAAAGTTTTTTAAAACAATAGCAAATGTGGTTTCATGGAACTCTAATGTGTAGTATTCTTGTTTTTCAGATGAAAATAAAAGATTCCACCGAAAAGTCAAGTTTTCTATACACACATATGCCGAATGAGAAAATTTGTTTATACAAATTGTTTATAGCAAGGAAAAATGTTGTTTCATGAAACTCTAGTGTGTAATATTCTTGTTCCTCTGATTAAAAAAAATTATTTCACAGAAAATAAAAATTTTCGATGCACAGGTATTCCAAATAAGTGAATTTGTTTATAAAAATTGTTTGAACTATTAACTCTAATTGTCATATGGTGCTTGTTTGCAATAAAAGGTGATCCTCCACATTCTTATAACAAAACCTATATAATTAATACATTCGAAGTCCGAAAATGCAACAGTTAACAGTTATATCCATCAATTTGTTTATAACAATTGAAAAAATACAGAATATCCATCTATAAGTTTTACTCTTATTTAAAAAAAGGAACTTCACTAATTCTACACCTTTGTGAAGAAATATCGATGAATGAGGCTATGTAAATATCGCAAGTATAACCAATTGCAAATTATAAGCTAAATAACAAATTATAAATAACGAATTGAAAAAAAAGCACCTTTACGTTGAAGTACGATTCTTCATGAGCATTTAAAAATAAATGCTCTGATTTTTGTGTCCAAAAAAAGTGCTTTTTTCCCACTGTGGTGCCGCGGCGGCATGTAGGCGGGCCGAAATTACCAAATAAGCAATCACGTCAATGGCAAGGCTGCAAGAGGCTGCAGCTAATTTTTTGATATGTGCTAGAAAGAGCTTCAGTCGTTTTCTTTGAAAGAAAAACGGAAGCTGTTGATCGCGGTTAAAATTATTTGTGCATATTTTTATCAACGACTGCTAGCTGAAAATATGAGATCATACGATGAAAATCTTTTAATTATTTTTATCAAAAATATTTTTTTTTGGAGTTACTGCTTGTTTGATTCAATTACAAAAACTGTTAGAAAGAGAGTTTGTCGCTGAAAGTGTAAATCGCTTGACTCTTACATAAATTACACGGTTTCTATAACAAACAATTTATCAACGCTTGGAGTGCGTGAAATTTTGCGTCTAGGAAGCGCAACTTTAGAGAGAGCCGAAGAACATTATATAAAGATTCAGACTCTCTTTGCCGCTTTTCCGAGGTCTAAATATAATAATAAGTGAATTCAAACTCTATAAAACTATTTTAAAAAAATTATTTTTTTGGACTTTTGACCGCTTTTTAGGCATTTGGAACAACTGTGTGCTGGGCTGTTACTTGGCACAGTGGAACACGCGGGCCTCTTCGCTCAACGCAGTGAGCCTTAACTAATATAACAATCAGCAGCCTTCCTGGCCAACATAAAGCCTCTGCGCGAGGAAATCGCTAAGTATTTTTCGGGTCTACTCGAGGTCGACCCAGAAGGAAAGTCTCCTCGTTATGGTGCCTCTTAATTGGGAAGTTTATAGCCCATTCTGAGGGGACTTGCCGTTGGAGGCTAGGAATTCAATCATTTTGATTGTGTATCATACTGTTTGGCTGGAAATTATCCTGACCTAGTTGATAATTCAACTATTGTGTTAAAAGTTGGAGTTTGTACGAGTTTTTTTGGAAATCAAAATTTTTTTCAACTGATATTTCCAGGTTCAAAATTTAACTATTAATAACGAAGATCGTACTTTTGGTCAAAAGTCTAAGAGTTTGTTAGAACACTGAACAATCGAACGTCCAACACACGTACAATTTTGTGAAAAAAAGTGTGTAGTCAAAACAGACAAGAAAGTACTAGGTTAACCGAAATTTGGGTTCCAGTGTCACAATTCAATAATTTCTATAAGAGAGCCAAAGACCAAACTTAACATGATAATTATCCGAGGAAGACATTATATTTCTCAGAATCTTGGTTCGATACAGATAATACGAAAAGTAAAAAAGAGCTGGAGCAATTGCTGTAGGAGTGCGAATGACTAGAATTGAATCCCGACATCGTGTTGATATACGCGTATAGTAAAAAACATGCAAAATTATTACAAACAAACAAAGAGGCTCACAGTATTTTCTTATTAGATTCTCTTGCAAGGACAAAGGACTTTATATAATCCTGGAAAATAATCAACAGCTATAATTTGAAACCTATGAAAACGGATCATATAGAGATAGAAACCTGAGAACAGTGCTTTAAAGCTGTCTGAACTGTCCGTGATAAACATTCCCACTCATTGTCAATATACGAAACTCAAACGATCCTGGATCTGGATCCTGGTCCAGATGGTATAAGCTATGAATTTTTTTTCGAATCTCCTCAGAAACTCGATCTTCTGGCTAAGCTCATTATTCAATCAAATAAGCAATGAAGATTAATTCCGGCATCGTAGTTGAAGATGCTTCTTAGAATGTTTCATGCGAAGGAGGACATGAACGATCCTTTTAACTATAGCTCTATTGTTTTAGTTGACTGTCTCACAAAAATATTTATGCAGATTCTCTCCGAACGATTGTCAAATTATTCTGAGGACATGCATCTTCTATTAGAGTGTCAGGCGGGTTTCAGGAGAAGAAGGGGTTGCGGGGATAAGATTTTTACCCCTGAAGGAAGGATTCAAAATCGATTGAGACCAAGCGAAGGTAATTTTCTTTTACTTTATGTTGACTGCACAGCAGCATTCTCCTCAGTTAATTATAGGATCTAATTAAACAAATTATTATTGATAGGTTGTAGGTCAAAATTTATTAGATTGGTAACTAGTTTCTTCCCCGGAGCTCATATTGCAGTCAAGGATAATGAGGGAATTTCTGGACCAGTAGATGTAGCGGAAGGACTAATGCGGTAGGAGGTTCCAACTTGAACAATGTTTACCTTTTTAATTACTGATTTAAACGAAGTTCTCTATGCTAGAGGTATCAAGGGTGTATTGATAGACCCTTTGACAGAAATACTGCTCTTAGTTTACGCCGACGATCTGGACTTCTTTGCCTACTCCCTTGTGGGAATGCAAAGATTCTAGAAAAGGTATTGGAATAATATAAGATGAATGAGCTAAAAGTCGATATAGACAAAACAAAAATTGTAATCTGCAGTAAACTACGCTTATGTCAGAGCATAGGATAAGGATATTCTTAAATCGTACCATTCCTATAAGCTTCACGATTGCTCTAGTTCATAGACTGACACTTAACTCATGAAATCCTACTCTGTGACCCTTCGATAGTCTCATGTCCAGTGTATAGAGCACGTATATGGAGTCTCAGGCATTGAGATCTGATAGATAAAATTTCAAACTAATTTTTACAAGAGAATCCTACATGTTCAGGAAAATGCGTCTTGATATGCGTCATGCCAGTACTCAATCCCAACCTTACCCTGCGTGTAGGCCCGAAAGAATATTTAGCATGACTAAGATTGAATAAAAGGTTCATTTTTAGAATAGCGGCCCATGATATATAACCTGTAAATTTGATTCTGAAAAATATTGACAAAAATATTTGACCGCGCCGAAAACACCACGTGGCTTTGTAAGAATACTAGCCCAACAAAGATAAGGAATAGGTTCCTTTTTAGGACTACGGCCCAGGACACAACCTGTAAATTGAATGCTGAAAGATATGGCCAAAAATTTTTGACAGCGCCGAAAACACCACGCGGCTTTACCAGAGCACAAGCACAGCAAAGGCTGAATGACAGGTTCCTTTTTAGAACTACGGTCCAGGATAGAAACTGTAAATTTGACGCTGAAAAATATTAATGAAAATATTTGAATTCGCCAAAAACACTACGAAGCTTCATAGAATCACTAGCACACCTAAGACTGAATCATAGGTTCATTTTTATAACTAAGGCCCAGGATAGAACCTGTAAATTTTCTGCTGAGGAATTTTGCCAAATATATTTGACCTTGCCGAAACCACCACGTGGTTTTATTAGAATACCAGCACGACTAAGAGTGGATAATAAGTTAAAATCTAGAACTAAGGCCCAGGATATATCCCATAAATTTCCTGCTGGAAAATATTGTCAAAAATATTTGACCTCACCGGGAACACCACGCGGCTTAAGCAGATCACTCGCACAACTAAGATTAAAAAGAAGGTTCATTTTTAGAACTACGGCGCAGTATGCAACCTGTGAATCTGATGCTGAAAAATATTGACAAAAATATTTGACCACGCCGAAAAAACCACGCGGCTTTATCGGAACACTAGAACAACAAAGATTGAATAATATGTTTATTTTCAGAACTACGGCTCAGGATGGAAACTGTAAATTTGACGCTGAAAAGTATTATTGAAAATATTTGACCTCGCCAAATACACCACGTGGCTTTTTCAGAACTCTAGCCCAACTAAGATTGAATGGAAGGTTAATTTTTAGAATTGCGGTCCAGGAAAGAACCTGTAAATTCGATGCTGGAAAACATTGTCAAAAATATTTGACTTCGACGAAAACACCACACGCCTTTATCAGAACACAAACGACACTAAAATTGAATAAAAGGTTCATTTTTAGAACTGCGGCCCAGGATGGAAACTGTAAAGTTGACGCTGAAAAATATTGATGAAAATATTTGAATTCGCCAAGAACGCTCCGAAGCTTCATAGAATCACTAGCACACCTAAGACTGAATCATAGGTTCTTTTTATAACTAAGGCCCAGGATAAAACCTGTAAATTGAATGCTGAAAAATATTGCCAAAAATATTTGACCTCGCAGAAACCACCACGTGGCTTTATCAGAACATCAGCACGACTCAGAGTGAATAATAATTTATATTCACCGACGGCAGTAGCTGCGTGGTAACTTCTGACTTAGGCGGGATCTCGAATGTCAAGCATAAACGGGCGCGGTTAGCGATTGGGTGGGTGGCTGTTCAGGATTCTCGCTTAGTCGTGTTTTCACCATGTTTAATTACTGTCATACAGGAGATTGGACGCCGAGGATCGGTGTAGGCATTTGATGCTATCGAATGCCTACATCTGAAAACTCGTCTATCAATCATCGACTGCACTCAGGAGTTTTGGCTTTCTGCAGTTTTCCTCTCCTTTGACCAAATGTTCAGGCGAATGCGAGCGTTTTTAATTAAAAATCTGGCTGCAGACGGTAGGGGTTTTAGAGAATAAAAATCTCACGGGATTGAATACGTCAGGCATTGCTTGGAGGCTTATTATTCGGGAAGGGATTTGAGTTGAAGGGTTCGATGCCTGACGATCTCCTGTGGGAGCGGGGAATATAGATGTGTAAAAACCCGAAAAGGGTATACACGGAGTGATAAAATCTAATCTAATCTAATATGTTATAATATAGAACTACGTCCAAGGATAGATCCCATAAATTTTCCGCTGGAAAATATTTAAAAAAATATTTGACCGCGCTGAAAACACCACGCAGCCTCATCAGAACAATAGAACAACAAAGATTGAATCATAAGTTCATTTTTATAA
Organism: Neuroterus valhalla; assembly: GCA_011762715.2. Lineage (NCBI taxonomy): Eukaryota > Metazoa > Arthropoda > Insecta > Hymenoptera > Cynipidae > Neuroterus > Neuroterus valhalla. Next base: position 4,636 of record WSXT02235344.1, on the reverse strand, counting down.
CTAAGGCTCAGGATAGAACCTGTAAATTTATGCTGAAAAATTTTGCTAAAAATATTTGAGCTCGCCAAATACAACACGTGGCTTTATCAGAAGACCAGCGCGACTGAGATTGAATGATGAGTTGATATCTAGAACTACGGCCCAGGATAGATCCTGTAAATTCTATGCTGAAAAATATTACCAAAAATATTCGACCTGGACGAAACCACCACGTGGCTCTATCAGATCACTAGCCCAACCAAGATTGAATAAAAGGATAATTTTTAGAATTGTGGTCCAGAATAGAACCTGTAAATTCGATGCTAAAAAATATTGTAAATACTGTCATGAGAGTACTTATAATATAGATCCTGTGTATTACCTTCGCGATGAGTGTAAATTTCTTGATATTGTTGATTTCAGCATTCAGATCAATTGATTATCCGACTCATATTAAATTGGTTGATCAAGTGTTTTAATGTTATAATAAGTAAGTCATTTCTTTTCTTCTGGTATATTTCCCAACGTCAATCTTCATCATTAGTTAGCAATTATAAATATTATTATTAGAACTGAAATATGACTCATTTGTATGAATCTGACTATTCTATAATGAATAACATCATGAAAATCGTTAGTGTGCCTTAATTGACTCATTTTAGAATGTAATTGAGCTGATCAAGTTTTTCTATTCCCTTTATTAAAAGTCGCAGTATTTTATCAAGCTCGCGTACTACTAAAAAAGAGTTCCACTTGTTTATTACCTTTCAACAAAAATTGTAATAAAGCACAAGATTAGAAATCCCGCTTTAGGCATTTTTTCGTCTTCAGACAGAAGAAGCCACACTCACTTATACCAGAATTAGGATAGGGCACGGTCTATGGGAAGCACAAGCGCAGTCGCGGATTGAACCGAAAGAGGGTTGCGGGGGTTGCTTCTAGCTTCTGCGGGTAACGGACAATCCACGAGTCAGTGCAAATCGCGTCGCGACGCCCTACCTTTCGCCCTCGAATAAGGGCGCTCAGGAAACATCTCAGGAAAATACAAATTTCCCAGTGATTCTTTAGCAATATAAAATTGAAGTTCAGAGCGCGACTTTCTCTTTTATAATAAGAAGAGGTGCAAATCCCTTATTAAATTTTATTATAAATTTCTCAAACTTTCAGATTTTATCTACATTTCGAGTTTTTCTCTCATTCAAAAGTCATTTTTATACAAGCTTGCATAAAGTCACGCGCTTATTTACAAAGGAGAAATTCTACAATTAAAAACATATATGAGTAGGATATATCGATATTTTATTGTTATAACAGAAAGTAGTTTCTAAATATTAAATTAAAAATTGTTCGGTGTTTTCATATATATGTAGTGATATGAACAGTGAATTTTGAAGTTAGTAGAAAGGTGATGATATTGTGTTACGAATTACGAAATAAAAAGTTTAAGTGAAGTTACAACATTATGAATAGTTCATAATCGGTGATTATGAAATGAAGTGTATAAATTAGTTGTATTATGTGGTCCTAAGTACAAGCGATTTATAATGAATACCGGAACGCACGTGTGACTTCACGAGGTTAGTAATCAATAATCTTTGTTAAACAGATAGATTGTATTCAAAATTGTATCAGAAGAGAAAAATATATTTCTCATGATTTTATGATCTTTTACCACCACGTGCTAGCCCTAATATTCTCAGAACCGTTTCTGGATACTTGTAACTATGTGAGTAATCAGAGCCGTGGTATATTTTTTATCATCCATAAATTAGGCGATCTACTCTATCTGACAAAAATTGGGAATCCGAAATATTAGGACAATATCTTCTTTAATTTTTCGAAACGTGTTTTATTAGATGAACATCGATTGATTTTCAATCAAGTTAATTTATTTTCAATTCCAAGTAACATAATTGTAGAAACAAGTTATCTATAATTTGGACCTGGCTCGTATCCCTTTTAGGGTGTATATGGTTGTGCTACAAAAATGCTATGGGTTTCGAATCAAGATTCAACTGATTTGGAGGTGTATATTTCATTGTCCCATTTAAAATAACATCATTTCTCTCATTTTCAACTATGGATTTAAGTTAATTTTCACATTTGTGTATAAATTATTATTTGTTTGAATATTTCCTTCCAAAAATTTCAAGAATATCTTTGATCGTATGATCGAAAACATTTTCTTATAGCAAATCAATCTCCTATGTGGAACCATAGTATCGATGGAATAAAATTAACACTTCAGCATAGCATCCACACATGAATAAAGAAGAGTTTTCAATTCATCTTTATGGCATTTTTCCTGAAAAAGCATTATTATTATGAGAAACAAGAACTGGGGAAAGGAAAATGAATGTCCAATTATGCTTTGCAATCATGATGCTAATACACCATCTTCACGAACTATGTTTCGGGAAGCAAAATTTTTATTTGGTTCTCTTCCTGTTTTTGTTAAAAAAATTTTCATCTCCTTTTCTCTTTCCATTTTGAAATCGTTAGAAGCTTTGTTAACTCACCGAGTAAAATGCTTTTTACACCCTAAAAAATTGAAGTGGTTAGCAAGCAGTGCGTCAGCACTTCCCACACTTTGCATTGCGTTCAGCCTCGCTTTATCTAGGGACAGCGTTTATTAGAGAGTGAGAAAATGAAGTTATCTTTTTCTGGCTTATGACTTTTGCAAAATGCAACTTTTTGAATCTTTCACTAAATGAATTTACTGAACAAAATAATAACAATGAAAAATGAAACTATATAGTTTAATAAGAGGTACTTCACGTAAAAGTTAATGACAAGCTTCAAAAATTTTAGTACCCTGCCTTCTAACTGAATCTTTTTGTAACGTTTACAATTACAACACCTTGTTTACTTAAGACAAAAATTGGAACTTTTTCTACAACAGAAGTTATGAAGTAGCTGCCCAGCTTTATTTTGAATTTATGCAGAGAGGTCCAGCTTAGGATATCTTTTGATCTGCTTCATGAGTATCATATTAAAATCAGTATATTTTTCGCGATGTTGTAATTCATTTTCAACCCCCTTAGTTATTATTATAGGTATGTTTATTACTATTGTTTTTTTGGCAATGTTTTCCTCCATTCGCACTTCGATTTTACATGGGAATTAAATAGATTTTCATTTTGATGGGAGCAGATATTGCACTAAACGAATCCGGAACTTGAGGAGAAAAATCGGTAAAATTGTTCAAAACATAATTAAAAACAACATATCAAAACTCCCCATCGTTCCGGTACGAGCAAAAAAATTGACATGAGGTCAAAGGTCAAAAAATGGGGTTTTCGCGATTTTCTTCAAAACGAAAAGTTTTATCGCAAAATTAGCTCTAGCAAAAATTGTAGATCATTAAGTTATCTATAAAAAAAGTTTCGATTACTTTTTTCACGAAAGCTACCGTTTCTGAGATATAACGATTTAGAAAGTTGTAAGCGTCAATTCATGCACAAGTTTCTACGCCACCTTTGAGGTAGTGTACTTGAAGCGTTTTTTTTTTTAAGTGGTTTCCCCAGTAGGCCTATTCCACAGGTCTGTTGTGATTATGTCTAGATGAAAACTATTGCATAATAAGATTTTTTTTTTCTTAGTAAGATATTTTTTTTTCATATAAGATATTAGGATTGTAATTGTTAAAAGCGATGGAAATTGAAACACATTAAAACAATTTATCCGTCCGATTTGTAATATTCAATAACTCCTTCTTGCTGATCTTCTTCTCCTTCTTGATGTTCTTCATCCCGGCTGTGTGTAAATTGCGTCAATAACGATGTATCCTCTTCGTCAGTGTCAAAAGCATCCTCCGCTGTTGGTAATTTAACATTAGAACATGACTGGCCTTGAAAATTCGTGCATGCACGAGAACAAAACAGTGCAACTTTTTTGCAACCACATTTAGCACTGCATCCTTTTTACATTTGCAAAAAATTTTGTTCAGCTATTTTGCCGGTGCAGGTGGAAGCAAAGTTTTCATTGGTTCTAATGTGTCACCGACCAACTTCCAACTCCAATCTTTCGGGTCTAGCTGATAACCAAGCCACGCTCGAACTTGGTTATATACCCGAAAAAGATGTTGATGAGCAGCAACTGAGGTTGGAGGAAGTCAATAAGCTAATTTCACTTGTTTTCAATTCCGAAAATTTTTTAACAAAACATGCATATCGATGCTTATCTCAGCAGTTAGTTTTTTTAGGAGCTCCGTACATACAAAGAAGGAAGCGAATTCCGTTGGTGATAACTTCTTGTGGAGTCGAATTACTTCTTTTGAAAACTTCAGCACATTGAACAAAATTTTGTTTTTTGAACATTTTAAACACTGTTGTTTTACCTCTCCTGTAAAATGCAGATGTCGTATCACAGGCTATTATTGCGGGTAAAAAAGTACATGATTTTGAAACCCTGGGAAAGGGTGGTAAACTTTTTGATGAATAAATTGCTGATTGATTTTGAGCTTTTTCTGGTTTTAAGAAGAAAATAGTATTTTCGGATGGAGTTCGAGCAGTGAGTAATGCAAGTAAGTCTACATCTTCACCAACAACAATAGTTGTATTTATCAAATTAAATTGCTCTATTGCTGTTTTAATAATCAGTACATCGGCGTCATTTTTAGCTTGTTTTACCAATATATTTTCAGCAGTAAACTTCT
>WSXT02235333.1:0-15984 GCA_011762715.2 Neuroterus valhalla | reverse complement strand
ACCTTCAAATACTTGCTGAAATTCTTCCAGTTGCCAATCTAACAATTTTCTTTTCACCCACTCATCCATATTCCAAAAAATACAAAAAAATTAAGAGATCATAAACAGGCACTTTTTACGACAACGACACAACGAAGTTGCTCCTGAACGCCAAACTGGGTTCGGGTCGGATACCTAGAAAATTTACTTGTCACGGAAAAGAGAATAGGCAGCATCCTGAAACCATCACAGCTAAAAAAGGTTTAGCTGAAACAGCCATATCGGTTTTTCAGTGTTGCGAGCGGATGGTCGTTGAGCTAGCGTAAATGTATTTCTAAGCACCTTGTGGCTCCCCTGGTAAAGCATTTCGCTAAGAATCGAAAGGTTGCACGCTCGATTCTTGCTGCCTGCTTTTTTCTGATGTTAAACTATTTATTTATTCATTTTCTAATAATTTATAATAAAATTATAATTTTTAATGATTTTTTAATAATTTTTCCTAATGAAAACTCTGTTTCAACTCTTAATAATCTTTGGTTTGCAAAGTTGTGCATTTTCTTTTAAATTAATAATTATTCAATTATTTGTAGTATTTATATTTTTAATTTGAAGTAGGAAATAAGTGTTTCAAGGGAAAATTGCACGAAATCAAAATGTTTTATACATTATACCGAAAAAAAACACAAGAGTAATAGTCAACTATTTTTTAAACATTTATTAACTTACATTACCATTTATTCTGAATAATTATTATATATATATATCTTTTATCAGGATTATGTAGTATCGCCTTGCTTCAACGACGAGTATCACTCTAGTTCAGGCGATACTACGTGATCCTGATGATACATATGCATAATAATTATTCATAATAAATGTTGATGGAAGTTAATAGATGTTTAAAAGATAATCAACTAATTGTTCCTGTGTTTTATTTTTTGTGTTTTGTAGAAAACATTTTGATTTCGTATTCAACATTGCAATTTTTGTTAGAAACACTTATTTCCTACTTTATATTAAAAATATAAATACTTAAAATAATTGAATAATTATTCATTTAAAAGAAAATGCTCAACTTTCCAAACGAAAGATAATTGAGTGTTAAAAGAGAGTTTTCATTAGAAAAAATTATGAAAAAACCAATAAAAATTATAATTTTATTATAAATTATTTGGAAATGAATATATAAACAGTTTTGCATTCGAAAAAAAGTGCAGTCAACGAGAATCGAGCGTGCAAACTTGCGATCATCAGCGAAACGCTTTACCAGGTGAGCCACCAGGTGCTTGGAAATACATTTACGCTAGCTCAACGACCATCCACTCGCGATTCTTCAAATGCATTTTTCTCGAAAATGGTCCAAAATTTCGCCTTCTTGAATTTTCTCAGAAAACCTCTAGTAGAAGAGTATGGTCCAAAACAAAAATTAGGTGACCTAAAGGTCCCCTTGTCAGAACGCTCTTCGAGAAGAAATTTCAAAGGCTTCGTATTATCGTGGCTCAAATCGCTTCTTGTGAAGGAAATTCGAAAAATTTTTCCAAAAGAAGCTTCTCGTAAAAATCATTAAAAAATAATTTTGAACAAGGTGCCTCATTTTGAATGTGCGCGAAGCTCCTTGTTAAAGTAGCGCGAAATACTTTTTTTCTTTTTCTCAAGACGCACCCTGCGTATATTTACTTCATGTGAAAATGTTCTTGATATGTTTTCTGTAAAACAATCCCCAAACGCTTTCCATAGATACTGACATTTAATGGAAGTAGCTCAAACCTATTAATCTGAGCGCATCTATTGAAAGCAGTTCAGGAAAATTGAGGAGTGCTAAAGGTGTGAATGGAGGGTGAGGGTAAGGTTGGAGATCAGGTTGTGAGTAAGGTTGCGAAAGGTAAATTAAGGGTAGAAGGAGTAGTTTTTGATGTGTAGGGTAAATAATGTCAGGTGAAATAGGAAAAGTGAGGTTAGGTTGACGAGGAGGCAGTTTAATTGTTATGTCAGGAATTAAGTTGTTGAGGAGAGCAAGGAAGTTCATTGAAGTGTTAGAGAGAAAGAGTGGTGTATACAAGGGCATTCTAGGGTGGAGTAATAAAGGGAATGAGGTAAGTGTATAAAATAAGAAGAGTAGGCAGGGACCTAGCCTCAGGGTGACAACGAGAGCGCTGAGAGTGAGGCCAGGCATACCCGAGATACCCCACGCAAGAGAAGCGATAAAACCTGCAGGTCAACTAGAAAAATGGGATAGCAGCTGGAGAAGGAGACAATAGGGTTGTTGATTGCGGAAATCAGGGGGGTCAGGGAAGAAGTTGAGGGGATAAGAAAGGACGCAAGGGTTAGGGGAAAGAAATTGGAAGAAGAGATGGAAGATCTAAAGGGTGAAAAAAGGGGAAAGGTGGGTAGTAGGAAGGTTTACAGACAGTGGCCTTGTTGGTAGAGAAGGAAAAAGTTGAGATAAAACAGATGGAAGAGAATATTAGGGTATGCATGGAAAGGACAGACGAAAGATTCGTGCAGGGAGGGGGTAGGTTAGATATGAGAAAAGGTTGCAAGGTGGAAGGAGAGCAGAAATGTATCTGGGACAAGGTAGAGGGCACGATCAAAGAGAAAGTAGGGAGTTTTAGTACCGAGAAGAAGATGGTGACATGAGGAAGAATGAATGTGAAGGAGCTTAAAATAAAGAGGAGAAAGAAGGAGGGCAGAAGTATCAATATCATGAAAAGAGGATGAAAGTTGCGAAGCGAGAAAAAACGTAAGGGAGTGGAAGCGTTGCTAAAAAGTATAGTTGTCGGTGATGCGAAAAAAGAGAAGAGAAGGGAGAGTAGCGAAGGTAGGGTATAAGAAAATATAAATTGAGGTGATAATGTGGGTCAGGCGGACTTGTCAGGGGGACTCGTTTCGTAGTAAGCAGGGGGCTTCGGCAACAGCAGGGAGGATGAGTAGTAAAGTTGCTATTTTAGAATGAAGAAGTGATAGAAAAGAAAGATGTGGACTTTCGGGGGTTCGTGCAGGAATGTGATTTTGTTGGACTGGTAAAAACGTGGGTAGAGGGTAAGGAGTGGGGCAAGATAGAACAAAGGCTACCAAAGGGGCGAGGTGGAGGCTCCAATAGTCGGCCAGATTAAAGGAGAAAGGTAGGGCTAGTGGAAGAAACAAAACGGGGGTCAGGGAGGGTTTAGGAAAAGTTTTTCATAGGAGTGGTGAGGGGTAGAAGTGCCAAATAAGGGCTGTAAAGATAGGAAGGGAGACGTGCAAATTTGTGATGGTGTACAATAGGGAAAAGATGAAAAAGATTGAAGGTAGGGTAGAAGATGTTATAGGCGAAAGGGAAGAGGGAATGTTTGTACTTGGGGGGATTTGAAAGCGAGAATGGAGAGGAAAGGAGGTCTCTACATGGATGGTGAAAGTTTTGAAAGGAGATAAAAGGACATGGTTATAAATGATGAGGGGGATATTTTAAGAGACTGGATGGTAGGAAGAAGGAGGGCGGTCGTGAATGGTATGAGAAGAAGGGACGGACATGGAGAGTACACGTATGTAGGTAGGGTGGAGCCATCAGTGATAGACTATGTGGTTATAAATATGCAAGGGGGGGGGGGGGAGCAGCCGGGGAGATTCGCAGTAGAAGGAAGGATGAAATCGGACTGTTAGCTATTCTTCTCTTGGATAAGAGGGCAAGGCAAGGAAGGCAAGGAGAAGAATAAGCTTCAATGATGGAGAGAGAGATATGGACGGAGAAAGCTATAGATAAACACAAGGAGCAGTTGGGAGAGGTAAGCTTTAAAGGGGAGATTGTGGAAGAGATACGAGGAGATCTAAAACTGAAGATGAAAGGGGTGTGTGGAGAAAAATAAATATCGGCAGAAGAAAAAAGGAATGGCAAACCCGTGGTGGGATAGGGAATGCAAAAAGATGAAGAAAAAGGGTAAGAAGAAGTACAAAAAAAGGAAGGAGGGAACCGGGGAGTGGGAGGAGTGTGTAGAAATGAGAAAGAAGTTTAGGTTGATGTGTAAGAGGAAAGAGCAAGGGGGATAGAAAGATTTGGAGGATATGTTAAAACGTGTCAGGACCAAGGAGAACATTGAAAAAATGATAAATAGGTTCAGTAAGCGTACGGGTGGGGGGGGGGGGGGGGAGTAAAAAAAATGGGGAGAAGGGGGGAAGGGGGAGAGGAAAGAGGGGGAGAAGAAGGGAGGAAAGAAAGGAGAAAGGAAAAAAAAAAAGAAAAAAAAAAGAGGAAGGGGGGGGGGGGGGGGGGGGGGGGGGGGGGGGGGGAAGTGAAAAGATAGGAAGCAAGGAGTGTAGGGGGAATACGCTTATTATACAAGTAGTTCAAATCGCTTCTTGTAAGACTATAGCTCAAAATTCTTTTTTCAAGGAAAGTGTTATTGAACCCTTGTTCCTAGAAATTTTCACTTTCTTCTTGGAAAGGATCTCCCTTTCATGTCAAACGCTAATGATCACCGGTAACGAGATCTTTGACGACACTTGCGTGATACAAACACGCCTCTTCCTAAGGACATGCGTGCGGAAAAATGCCCGATCACGCACGTGCGTGCTCTTCAATGTATAAAACCAGAAGTACCCTAAGTGGCACTGATTCCAATCGCAAGAAGAAGGCAGCAAAGATTATTGTAATACCATAGTTATTTTTGTAATTTATAAGAAAAATACATTCTCCCGCTCACCAATTAGAGGATCGTTGTCTCTTTACTTCCCCACCCCAAGGAGTTGGAGAAACATAATTAACCATACATTTTAAGTAAATAGATACATTTTTTTGAAAAAAGGTCGCCTTTAATCTCCAGTGGGAAGCGAACCCAGGACCTTTTGTTCGCTGGAAAAGTATTCCATGAACAGAGCTACTTAAGAACTGACGTCCTACGTACCTTATTTCACCGAAATGCATACGCTTTCTGGCTATAATTTTTTTTTTATTTTCTCATTTGATTCGAATCACAAATCTGACGCACCATTCTCTCAATTCCAATTAGTAAATTATAAGTAAATATTATAATAATTTTAACTGATTTTTTGAAGAAAACATGTGGTGCCCTCATACCGCGAAACACGTAGTGTAACGTCACATGCTATGATAAGAGCTCGAAATAAATGTGCGAGTTTATCAAAATCAATGATAAAAAATATCCATAAAAGTTTTTTGTCTGAAAGCATATTTTTCAAGAAGCAAGAGTATGCCTGGATATGATCCCTTCAAGTCCAAATGAAAAAAAGGAAAGAAATGTACTCCAGGCGTCATGGTTGTTGACAAACAGCGAGCTCTAGCCTCAGAATTCAATACTTTAATTTTGCTTATAATAAATATATGGATTGAATATTTGGAAATTTCCTGTATGAAGTTGATGTTCAGATTTAAACAAATCATATTGTTTCAAACGTGTTTCTACACGAATTTAAATGTAAAGGTTTGTTCAACCAGAGTATATGAAAAATATTGAATCTTCTACAATGAATAAAAAAAGATTGATCCAGTTCAGTTATATTTTATTAGTGTTTTTTTTCACGTTTTTCTTCCAGAAATGTTAGAGAATAAATATCTAGAATGCCTGTAGATAAAAAAAAATCCAACGACCGAATTCATATGAAAACCCTCAAATGTCTATTCAAATTCCAAAAAGAAAGCATAATCTGAGAAAAAGGACAGAAAAATGAGACGGCAACTGGAAAAATCGCTGTCTTTTCTTTCGGTTTGTTTTTTCTAGCATTTTTTCATTTTTATTATTTTCAGAAAAAAGTACCATGACAATTCAAAATATCTACTGATGTTCTGGTGCTCACTGAATGGGGTTCCCTCCAATTTTGAATTTTCTAAATTTAAATTGTATAAACAATTGAAACAATTGTTTTTTATCGTAAACAACTAATTCGTCAGTGAATATCAAAAAATAAAATTGATCCCTTTTGGAAAATTTCTACTTATTTCAAGAAGATCAGTCAGATGGTCATTATTAACAAATATTTTAACTACTAAGGCAACGTAAAAGTTGTGAGATTTGCTGTCGTTCTGCTTCAAAATTAACTTTCCAGTTAAAAATCCATACTTTCATGTTAGAAAATCACATGTTTTGGAGAAAATTCATCTTATTAGCCTCAAATTGATGTGTTCTGATTTGAATTCAATTATTTTGTTTTTTCGGTCGCTGAAACCGAATCCCAAATTTATTTAACGCCATCACGTCGAATTTCCGAGATAACTTGAAAAAGCCTGCGAAGACCCCGAAAAATGAGGGTATGTTGAAAACCTGACGCGATGGGATAAAATGAACTTCGGATTCGGTTTCACCGACCCAAAAATATATAATATAGTCCAGCACTAAGGCAAGCATCACTCTTCATTTTAGGGTGCCCTTGAAGAAATTTTGAGGTTGTGTCGAAAATCTGACGCGATGGGATAAAATGAACATCGGATTCGGTTTCAGCGACCCAAAAAATATAAAATATAGTCCGGCACTCAGGGAAGCATTCATTTCCATTTTACGGCCTCTTTGAAGACTTTTTGAGGTTATGTCGAAAACCTGACGCTTTGGGGTGAAGTGAACTGCGGGCTCGGTTTCAGCGTCCCAAAAAATATCAAATATAGTTGGGCACTCAGGCAAGCAATTATTTTTATTTTAGGGTCTCTTCAAAGACTTTTTGAGGATTTGTCGGAAACCTGACGTTATGGAGTAAAATGAACTCCGTATTCGGTTTCAGCGATCCAAAAAATATAAAATATAGTCCGGCACTCAGGCAAGCATTACTTTTCTTTTTCGGGTCTCTTTGAAGACTTTTCGAGAATATGTCGGAAACCTGACGCTATGGGGTAAAATGAACTTTGGATTCGGTTCCAGCGTTCCAAAAAATATAAAATATAGTCTGCACTTAGGCAAGCATTACTTTCCATTGTAGGGTATCTTCTTTTGGTTCAGAAATCGAATTATCATGCACAAAAATGATTTCTCTCGTTGGAACAGAACTTTTTTCTTCGAAATTTCAACTCCTTCGTTAAAAACTCGACCTTTTGAATAGAAATCAAGCTGTTTTTTTCCTTATCAAAATGTAGTCATCTTCATGAATTTTTTTGGATGCTGAATTTCACTGCTTTTGGTTAAAGTTCTTCTTTCTCTTATAAAAAATTTTACCATATGTATGGGGAAGCGTGAAGGAAATTTTACCAGGAGGTTATGGTGGACAGGTCAGAAATGCAAAGAGGAGGAATAGGGAAGGCAGAGCAGAAGGGGCAATGATAATAGAAATGAGGTAGGAGTATATAACAGAGGAGGATGGGAGAGAGATTGAAGAATAAGAAGAAGGATAATTGGTTGATGAGATAAAAATGGAAGAAGAGATGTGGAAGATAGTGAGAGTATTTGTGAATAATAATATGCAGGAGGAATCTAAGGAGAATATAGAATTGATAGGAGAAGATTATAAGAGGATTAGGCTTGCAATAGGAGGAGATTTTAATGCAAGGACAAGAGGTAAAGAAGGACGAGAATAAGGGAGAGTGTGGAAAAGATAAGATGGTTCATCTAAAACGGAAATAGAGAGGGGCTAAGAAAGGCGAAAATACATGTTTAGCAGGTAAAAGGGAAACAGTCATTGATTATGTAATAGAAGACGAGAAGATAACAGATAATGTCAAGAAATTAGAGATAGGAGCATATATAGATTCTGTCATTTTTCCGATAATACCGACCTCAGAGAGTAAAAAAGGTTAAAGAGATAGATGTAACATAGAAGTAAAGGTGCAAAGAAGAGGCAGAGAGGATTGGTAAATGAAAGAAAAATAGCAATATAAGGAAAAGTTGGAGAAGGTGAAAGTAGGAGAAGGAAATGTAGATCAAGAGATGGAAATATTCAAAGGGAGGATAAATAGAGTATCAGAGAAAACAAGCATGAAAGACATTAGTAAAGAAGGGGTCAGAAATGAATGGGATGAGTAACATAAGGAGAAGAAGGGAGTGCAAAAGGAACTAAGATGATGGAAAATAGGAAAAGGTAGTGTTGATGAATATCTAAGAGAAAAGGAGGAATATGCTGCGCTGCCGTCCAAAAGAAAAACCTAGTAGATGACTTTTGCCATAGAGGTTATTTGCTCACGCAGATATGCCTGAAAATAGACACTATGGAAAAAGTCCCTTACTAGGTTCTTTCATGGGACAGCAGTGCGATGGGTGATAAGAAATTATGGAAAAAACTGAAGAAATGGATATGGATAATGTGCAATAGGGTATGGAGAGGAGAGGGATGGCCAGAGTTATGAAACGGAGGGGTGGTGGTACTGCTACGATATTGAAAAAAGGCGGCGGAAAGATGCTTAAGTTTAATAGGTGAGTGAGGCTGATGTCAATCTTGTATGAGTTATAAGTAACGGTAAAAGCAGAGAAAATGAAGAAGAAAGTTGAGGAAAGAAGATGATGCCGACAAATCAGACAGGGTTTAGAAAAGGAATGTGGTGATGGACAATATATATGTTGTAGATTATCCAATAAAAGGGACGATCAAAAAGGAGAAAGAAGGAATACTATCTAGGTACGGTGACTCAAAACTGGCGTTTGATCCTCTTGACTGTGAAGATATAGAAAAGGTTATGGTAGGAAAGGGATAATGGAAGGTTTAATAGGGAGTTCCAGAAATATTTCGTCAGACAAAAAGCTGGATACAGGTAGCAGATCAAGCAGACGATAGTTTCTGGTTGGTGAGAGGAGTATGACAAGGTTCTCTGAGCCTTCTTTCATAAGATATCTTATTCTTAGACTTGGAAGAGGTTATGAGTAGAAAAGTATGAGAAGGTTTCAAGATCCGAATTGTAAAAATGAATACACTCGCATACGTGGATGATATAGAAAAAATATCAGAGGATAGAGAGAAAAGAAGATAGGAGAGAATAAGGATGGAAGAGGTAAAACACTTTTAGTACTTGGGTTGTACATTGAGAGCAACTGGAGATCATAAGACACATACAAGAGGAATAATAAATAAAGTAGCACAGGTGATGGGGCGAGTATGGACAATAGGAAAAAAAAGGTTCAAGAAAGATACACGATAGGAGATATTATAAGTACTAAGGCTGATTAGAGGACATGGAAATTTGTAGAAAAGGTGAGTAAGGAAAATAGAGAGGAGTTGGTGAAAACATGTTTAAAGAACATAGAAGATAGGAGAGGGAGGTTGACTCAATTCACGAAATGGGGAGAAGAAAGAAGAGAGTTTCTCATGGATAGAAATATAGGGGATGGTAAAAGAGAAAACTCTGGAGGATCAGGAAATAAAAGGGCGACAATGGATGGAAAAATGGAGAAAGATTCAGTAGTATAAATATAATTACGGTATAAGACAAAAAAAAACGGGAAAAATATCCAAGTATGCAGATAAGTGGTAGGAAGACAGAAGGTGGACAAGAATAGCAAGATTTAGAATACAGAACGCAATATTAAATGTGATGTATAAGGGAGGAAAGGAGAAATGAAAGTGCAGAATATGCAAATGGGAAGGAAAAACATGCAAGCATACATGAGATGGTTGGACGAGGGGAGACGGTGAAAGTGTAGGAAAGCAAGAAATTGTCTAGAAAAATTGAGAAGTTAGGGTGAGATAATAGCAGATGAAGAGAGTAGAGGAAGCTAGAGGAATAGGAATAGAATATTAGGTGAGTGTAGGAGGTTCCGAGGATGCAAATGGAATGGTTGGGTAACGATGAGAAGAAAAAGGAAGAGGAAGTCATACACAAGAATAGAAGTAGCTGAAATTGTACAGTAAGATTAGTTGAAATCTCCCTCTTCCCCTCTCACTCCCCCTCCTACTTTTACTCTCCCTCTCCATCTCCCTCTCCCGCTTGCTCTCCCTCCCCCTCACTCCATCTCTCCCCTCTCTCCCTTCTCCCTCTTCTCTCCCTCCCTTCTTCCCCACTCCCACCCTACCTCTCACTCTTCCTCTCACTCTCCATCCCCCCTCAAACCCTCTCTCCACCCCCCCCCATCCCCCCACCCCTTACTCCCTCTTTCCCCCTTCCTCTCCTTCTCCCTCTCCATCTCCATCTCTCTCTCCCTTTCTCTTTACCTTCCCCTCTCCCTCTCTCCATCTCCCTTTACTTTTCCTTTCTCTTTACCTTTCCCTCTCCTTACTAATCTTCCTATACCTACCCATCTTTCTACCCCTCTCCCTCTCAGTCGTTTATATTAGAGACTGAGTTGGTAGAGCATTCGATCGGGAAACGAAGGGGCCTGGATTCAAATACCAGCAGATTTGGAGAGCATTCCTTGTTCTAAAACAAATTATATTTGAATTGTCTATTAGATATTCTTATTTTGTCCTGATGACGTGAAAATCATTTTCAATGAGTCTGGTGCGGTAGCATTCTGGTTTTTGAATAGTTGAGAAAAATCTTGTTAGAACAGATTATGATTTATACAATGAGGATCCTAGATTTAATTTAATTTTTCAGTATATTTTACCAAACCTCGGAGAAAAAGGCTTCTGGAAAATCCTTTTAGGAATAAAAATCATCAAAAGTCCAAAGGCTTCTGCTAATTTTTATTCGAACGAGTGGCTATAAACTCGAGAGCGTCTCGTGTCGTCATCGCGGCATTTTTCGCGCAGTTTGAGCATTCAAGCACCCTTCTACCCAACTGCAATCTTCCACGGTCTCGAACGATCAAGTGGTCGGATATTTTATTCGCCTGAAATATTCGAAGACGAGTAACTCATCCATCCATGAATTAAGTGGCTCTCCTGAAACGTTTTCGAGAAATTAAACGGCCGCACAAACGAGTCAAATTACAAACATTTGCAGCAATTTGACACTTTATAAACAGTCCAACCGATTTTTCACAACTTTTTGAACCCTTCTTCAATAGTTTCAAAGGATTTTACCGGCATTTAGCTGAATTTAGCATCGACACCGTCCTTCGTTTGCTTAAAACGTCGGTAAATGGTAATGATTTCACTATTTCCCACATCATGATTTCGTCATAAATTTATCTCGTGTCTTCCGACCCGGTTCAAAATTTCATGGTGCTGTTTGAAGTTCGTCTTCTTACGATGTCTAGTGAACAAAACTTCGATGATATGGACTTTTCTGCCACCTTTCTCACAGATCACGATGTGATCTTTGGGTCGCTGATTCCGGATCCGAAGCTCATTTTACCCCATCACATCAGGTTTTCGACATAACCTCAAAAAGGCTCCAGAGACATTCTAAAATGGAAAGTAATGGTGGCCGGACTGCTGGATCGTATTAAATGTTTTTTGGGACGCTGAAACCAAATCTGAAGTTCATTTAATTCCATCACGTCAGGTTTTCAAGATAATCTCATTTTTAGGAGCCTATTGAGGCTTTTTGAGGTTATGTCAGAAACCTGACATGATGGAGTGAAATGGACATTAGATTCGGTTTCAGCAACCCAAAAAACATATAATATGGCCTAGCACTCAGACCATCATCACTTTTTATTAAAGGGTGTCTGTAAAGACTTTTTAAGGTTATGTCGAAAACCTGACGCGACGAGGTAATATGAACTTCAGATTCGGTTTCAGTGACCCAGAAAACGTATAATATACATGGTCTGGTACTTAGCCCGTCATTATACTTTTCATTTTAGGGTGCCTTCAAGGAATTTTTGAGGTTATGTCAAAAACCTGACGTGTTGAAGGCTTTTGGACTTCGGATCCGGTTTCAGCGACCCTAAAAACATAAAATCAACATGGTCTGACCTCTATAACCGAAAATCGATTTTTTTTTGTGTTGCTGTATAATAAATGCCTCTTTATCTACTTTACAGGACTACCGTTTCCCGCGGGAATGTTCACAGACACATTGCACGTTTGGTGGGAAGTTTTTGTTTGATATTGGTCGAATTTGAGGTGAGTGAGTGAAAAAGGAGGTTCAGGTGGTTAGTAAGTGAGGGTGTAAATGATGTGTGAAAGTGGAGGGTTGGAGTGTGGACATTTTTTTGCGATTGAGTAGGATTTGTGAGATAGGAATACAGCTGTTAGTTTGAAGTGACGTTACAGTGAGAAGATGGATGATTAAAAAGAGGATGCTGGAGGGGTGTTGAAAGACCTCAATTTGTTAGAAATCCGTAAAATGATGGTAGATGTGATGGATATGCAGGACAAGAGACAGGAGGAACGGGGGGAAGAAATAAAGGAGAAAATGAGTCGGGAAATGGCGAACTCAGAAGAAAAATGGAGAAATGTGAGAAAGATAGGAAAAACTTCGAGAAAAGGATGCAGAGCCTAGAGCAACAACTAGAAAAGCAGGAAAGGCCAAAGAAAAGAGTGGAGGAGTTAGAAAATAGGATGGAAGGAATGCAAAATGCAATCCAGAAAGTAGAAAGGGGGGAGAGGGAGAAGGAGGACGGGAATAAGAAAAAGATGAGAGAAATAGAGAGAAGAATTGAACGGAGTAAGAGAGAAGAAAGGAGGAACAATATAGTGATTAAATGTATAAGATTGGAGGGGAGGATCTTGAAGGAAGGTATACAAGATGTGCTGAATGGGATAAATGCTAAGGTACTTGTAGGAGAAATTAGGAGTGCGGGAAAGGATGATGGAAGAAGGGATAAAATGGCGCTGGTAAGATTGAAGAATAGGAAAGATGAGAGGAAGGTAATGCTGAAGAAAAGACAGTTTTATATGGGAGTGAGCAGAGAATCGAAGATGATTGGACATGGGAACAAAAGAATATGCAGTATAACTTGAGGAAAATAGCAGGAGAGGGGGACTGAAAGAGAAAGGAAGGAAAGGGGGGATAATGAGAAATAGAAGAAAGCAAGAAGGAAAGGAAGGAAAGTGTGAATAGAAAATATATAACTGGAATGTAGCAGGATTGGAGAGGAAAGATAGAGTATGAATCAGGAATTCGGAGCAGTAGGAGGTGGTAGTGATGATGGAAACGTGGCTAGATGAAAAAGGTTGGGAAAGAGTAAGTGGAAGGTTACCTAGAGGTTACAGTTTGCAGTGCTAAACTACGAAGAGGAGGAATTAGAAAGGCAGAGCAATGGGAGGAATGGTGACGGGAATAAGGAAGGAATATCTAGCCAAGAAGGATAGGAGAGTGATGAAAGAAGAAATTGGATGATTATTAGTAGAAGAGATAAAGATGGGAGGAGAGATATGAAAGACAGTGGGAGTGTATGTGAACGGAGATATTCAGAAAAAACTAAGGAGATGAAAAAACTGATGAGAAAAAACGAGCAGGGAATTAAACTTGTAATAGCAGGAGCTTTTAATGCAAGGTCAGGAGATAAAAGAAGAAGGGAATCGGGGAAAAGCGAAGAAGAGAATTCAAAAGCAAGATACTGGATGGGGAAGGGGAGAAATTGTTGAGGTGCTCAGAGGAAATGGAATAGTTGATCATAAACGAAAATACATAGGAAGATGAGGAAGGTGAATACACACGTTTGGGAGCCGAAAAGGGAACGGTCATTGACTATGTGATAGTAGACGAAGAGGTAGCAGAGAATGTCAAGAATCTAGAGGTAGGAGAATATAAAGATTCAGATCACTTTCCATTATTACTAACGTTAGAGGGTAATAACAGTACTAAAGATACGAGTAAAAAGAAAGTGAAGGTAAATCGAAGAGGACGAAGGGATTGGTCAATAAAAGAAAAAGAGAAATTCAAAGAGAAGCAAAAGGATGTAAGAATGGGAGAAGGAAATGTAAATTAGGAGATGGAAATATTACTGGGATAAATAAAAAGAGTGCTTGAGGGAATAAGCAAAAGAAAAGTTGGGGGGGGGGGGGGCCAGAAATGAAGGGGAGGAGGAACGTAAAGAGAAAAAGAAGAAATTGAGAAAGGAGATAAGATGCTGGAGGAAAGGAGAAAGTAGTAGAGGTGAATATAGCAGAAAAAATAAAGAATAGACTGAAATGTGTAATAAAAAAAAAGTGGAGAAAATAGGAGATTTGAAGATGGGGTGGAGAAGTCTAGAACAGAAGAAGAGATTCGGGGAGTATCAAATAAAGAAAGAAAAAGAAGAAAAAGGGTAAACCAGGAGATTGAGATGGTAGAATGGGAAAAGTATCTTATGGGTTTTCTAGAAGGGGTAGAAAATAACGTAAGAAAGGGGAAAAAGAAGGGAAAGAATAAGAGGGGGTAGGGAGAGGGGGGGCACAACAAAAGGAGAAGTAATCAATGTTTCAGGAATAATAAAGGAGGGGAATGCTCCAGGTCTGGATGGAATTCCAAATGAAGTATGGAAAAATGAGGGGAACGAGCTAAAGGAATGGGCATGGATAATGTGCAATAAGGTATGGAGAGGAGAGGGTTGGCAAGATATATGGAAGGAAGGAGTAGTGGTACCGATATTGAAAAAAAGGTAAAGGAGATGAGGACAAGGATTATAGGTGAGTGACACTAATGCCAACCTTGTACAAAATATACTCAAGGGTCGTATCGAAGAGATTGAAGAAAGAAGTAGAAGAAAAAAAGATAGTGTCACCAAATCAGACGGGGTTTCGAAAAGGGATGGGGGTGATGGACAACATATATGTTGTAAATTATATAATAAATAGGAGGATTAAAAAGAAAAGTGAGGCATGATAGCGATGTTTGTAGACCTAAAAGCGGCGTTCGGTTCTCTGGACCAGGAAGAGTTAGAAAAGGTAGTGGGGAAAATAGATATAAGGGCAGTTCTAATAAATAGAGTGTCAGAAATATTCCGTGATACAAAAGCCAGGGTGCAAGTAGCCAATCAAGAAGGTGATAGTTTGTGGTTGGTAAGAGGAGTAAGAGAAGGATGTCCTCCGAGCCCACTCTTATTTAACATCTTGATCTCAGCCTTGGAAGAAAGAATTAACAGAAAAGGATGATATGAAGAGGGAATGTTGGGGCTACTTATAGGGTTGGAGAAATACTTAGATGAGAAGAAATTGAACTTGAATGTAGGAAAGACTGAAGGTTTGGTGAAATTGGAGATAGCTGAATTTCATTGGACAATAACAGCACTAACAAATACATATAAAGAAATTACAGATTTTGAGAATCAGAAGGAAATCATAATAATACTGTATATTGAAGGCTTCAATCGAGTTCTTTTCAAAATTCTTGATCTAACCTTACAAACTAATTCGCCGACCCAGGGAAATCGCAACCGGGGGGTCAAGGGGGCATCTGCACTCCCCCCCCCCCCCACACCTCCGAAAATATCAAATTCCAAATTTTTCATTTGGCTTATCAATTCCTTTATACATACAAGTAGCCTCTTTGCCTGGAGGCAGAAACGACCATCTTTTCACGTGGTACATATTATGACCACTGATCCTTATTATACACTGGATAGACGATAGCTAGTCAGAAAGCCAGTCAGCTGACTCAAGAGGAGAACATACTCGTATTCACGGCTTCAACTCGGCACGCGTTTGTGACATCATATTCTATCCAGTGTTTAATGGAGATCAGTGCTTTAACTTGACCTGCATTTGTGACGTCATGTACTATCCAGGAGATAGCCGCTTGCATATTCCTACCTCAAAGAGGGACCTTGTTTTACATCGTGCAATTAAGACAAAATCTATTTTCCCATGACCATGGCGTGAATTAGAAATAGCAACTGTCAAAATTATCTTATCTCATCGTACTCAAAGTGCCAAGGTAAAGTAAACACCGTTCAGATTCTACCCGCAACCAAATTTACTCCCAAATTATTGATGTGCAGTCACTAATAGAATCCTTATCACAGAGTATAACATAGAGACCCGAACATGAACCAAGTGATTGATCACGTCACAGTCTGGTAATACTACTGTTTATGTCCCGTAACGGAAAAAAGGTTTTAGAAAAATGTTTTTTTGCTAGAATGGCTTATTTTTACCTGTAGAATAATAACCCGACGGCGGAGAGACGAATTTTTCATTATTATCATTGAAAAAAAGGTGAAAAAAAGTAGTGACAGGAGCATGCGGCTAAGCGTTTGCAGCGGAAACACTGATGGAAAAAGGTACGTACGTGCAGTAAATGTCGATAATTAGGCATGAAATAGTTCAAATGGTGCATTATTCTTAGAATTA
>WSXT02235322.1:0-15984 GCA_011762715.2 Neuroterus valhalla | reverse complement strand
ATTTCGGTGCGGACGTGAGTTGTTGCAAAAAAAATCGATAATTTGGGTCACGTGACACATGTTTAACATGGCCTTAATACGTTTTTCAAAACTAAACTCGCGAT
This sequence comes from Neuroterus valhalla, assembly GCA_011762715.2. Classification (NCBI taxonomy): domain Eukaryota; kingdom Metazoa; phylum Arthropoda; class Insecta; order Hymenoptera; family Cynipidae; genus Neuroterus; species Neuroterus valhalla. The sequence continues at coordinate 15,880 of WSXT02235322.1, read as the reverse complement.
ATCTTCGAAACTACAAAAGATTTTTCAATGAAATTGGGACTCAAAACTCTTCAGGCTTCAGCGATGCCGTCAAAATTAACAAACAATTTTTTTAAACATACAATGAATTATAAACGAAATATTCCCAACTTCGTCAAAAATTGTGATTGAAATTCACAATTTTTAAATCTATTGCTTATTATCAACATTTCTGAAAAACTGCTCCATTGACTTGAAAAAATGGTCAATTTCGTAAATTAAAAAAATTGTGCATTTCAAGGGCAATTTTCGACAGAATTGTGAATGTTTCGTTTATAATTAATTATATTAAAAAAAAATTTTTTTGTTCATTTTGACGGCATCGCTAAAGCCTCTTCCGTTTCGTAGCAGCATCCCCTCCCTTTCGTACTAGGCCCTCCCTTTCCTACTAGGCCGTGCACTCGCTCGGTTCTGCTTTCCATTAATCCAATTCGCCTTTTTTTGTAGAAAATTATTCTTCATGGTTAAAATTAATCTTTTTGCTCAAAGTACATCTTTTCATTCAAAGATTCATCATTATACCTGAAAATTAATCAGTTTGGTAAAAAATAAATTTCTTCAACTGCAAATTTAAGTGTTTCATTTTTAGTGGAAAATTGATCTTTTTCAGTTCAAAATTCGACAGTTTGATGAAATTTGTATTTTTAAATTGAAAATTTAATTATTTCGTTGAAACTTTACATATTTTGTTGGAAAGTCGGGTTTTTTGGAGAAAATTATCTTTTCCTTCGGAAGTTAATATTCTTCCTCAGAAATTCTTTTTTACGGTTAATAGTTTAATTCATACAGTTAAACATTTCTCATTCTAGTCGAACATTAATCAAGTTAAGAACTCTTATGTTTGGTTTATAACTAATTTTTTGAGCCAAAAATGTCACTATTTTATTTTATTTTATTTTTTTTGTTATTTTTATGGTTCAAATTTCAACCAATTTGTTGAAAAATTATACTTTTTCGTTGAAAATTACATTTTTGTCTATAATTGAACTATTCTAGTTAAATGATCATCATTTCAGTTTAAAATTACTCTTTCTGGTTTAAAATTCGGATACTTCAGTTAAATATTTACAATTTTATTTCATTCTTCATCACTTTTTGTAAAAATGTAGTAATTTGTTCGACAGTTACTTTTTTTTTGTTTGTTCAAAGCTCGTTTTTTTGTTTAAAGTTGGTTTTTTTTGTAATAGGTAATTTCTTAAACTCAAAATTCAACTTCTTGCTATTGAAAATTCCCAGTTAAAAATTAATTTGTTTAGTTGAAAATCCAATGTTTATATAAATATATTCATCTTTCTATCATAAAGTTTGAGTATTCAAATCTTCGTTAACAATTTATCTTTTTCAGTAAAAGTTAATTTATCTGTTTAAAACTCAACTCCTTCAGTTGAAGATTCTTCGTTTTATTATAAAACTCTTTTGCTTGGTTTGAAATGGTTTTTTTTAACTAAAAATGTAACTGTTCCATTTTTCGTTCCAAATGAGTATTCTTTAGTTCGAAATTCGACTATTTCGTTGAAACATTATATTTTTTCTTAGAAAATAATTCTTCCTATTTGGAAATTATTCTTGTTTGAAAATTCAACTTCATGGTTGAAAATTGATGTGCTCCAGTTAAATATTTATCTTTCTTTTTGAATATTTATCTTCTTTGAAAAATGAACTAATAATTGTAAATCCGCTTTTTTGTTATCGTGAATTGATTTTCCTTAATTGTGAGCTTAAAAGTTCCAATTTCCGTAAAAAAATGATATTTTTTTGTTGAAAATTTTGAGTATTTTTCTCAAAATTTATATATTTTGCAATGTTTACTCTGTTGTGTTGAAGAATGTTTAGAATCTAGTTGACCGATAACCCTGATTAACTCAGAACCCGTGTCTAAGTTCACCGAAATCCGATGAGATAGTAGAACAAACATTTTTGGTGAGCCTAGACACTTTTTTAATGCTAAAGGTATATTTTGAACAGAGCAATTTTGATAAAAGTTGTGCTGCATTTATATTACCTGTTAAAGTTCCAATTTATGAAAGTTTCTCATTCGAATTTCTTCAATGTTTGTTTTGCCAACTGTATTCACAATTTTTAATTCGTTTTTCTGTTTCGTTGTAGGTATGTTTCTATTCTAACTGTGCTTCACTATCTTCAATATTGTGGTAAGATAAAATTAAAAAATATATAATTTTTTCCAATGTTAAAAATTTCGGTACAAAATTGTGAAAAGAGGAAAAGGAATTCATAGATTTTATGTACGTATACTCTACTCACGAATTGAGCATTATTTTAAATAATTCATCATATCCAGAAAAATATTCCGATTGGTAATTGAAACTATTTTTTTGAATATATTTATACTGAAACCTACTTTAGAAAGAAAAGCTGTTTGTATTAAAAATGCTCGTATAGAAATTCCACTTATTTGATTGAAGTTTTTCTTTCCACTTTTACTGTACAGAAAAAGTTTAATTGTGAATTATTTATTGTTCAAGCTGAGTTAATACCTCTAAAGATTTTCCATAACTTCTTTGCAAAAATTACTGGCCCTGAAACCGTGGCTGATTTTTTCTTTAAAAACAAGGTTATCTTTGACAATGAAGGACTTATATGAATTTTATAAAATAATTCAATTTTCGAACAAAAAGATACCTTTTCAACCAAAAAGTGATATTTTTAACTAAAAACCTAAAGTTTTCAATCAAGAAGGGAATAGTTACATTTTTGAATAAGAAAATTACTTTTTAACCAAAGGAGAATAAATCAAAGTTTTACCAGTTAAGTTCACAGAAAAAAAAATTAAACCTTATTTTTTTGCCCCTAAAAATAGGCAAAAACAGTAAACTTCGAGGGGTCATAACTTATGACCTATTATAGTTTAAACATTGTTTTTCTTTTGGAATCACAGGAAATTGAGTCTTCTCCAACCCACCTGTTGAACACTTATTTGAAAAGTAATTAGGAAGAAAGGTATAGAGTGGTTTTTGAAACTTAGCGATTTGTCGCTAAAAATAAAAAAAATGGGGCAATTTTCAATGTGCCATAACTCAGAACCTATTGAAGATAGCGGATTATTTTTCTAACAAAATTTGCTCATAATTTAGTTTTCTTTCTTTCATCTGTTATGCATTTTGCTCTAAAATGCAATGGAAATCATCTGTCCACGCAAAAGCAAAATTTGGAAATATTTCCAAAAAAAAAACCGGGTTCCCCTTCCTAATCGAGGACACTTTTTTGATGTGTCAAAGAGGACCCCTTAATGAAGCGTTCTCACAAAAAAAAATTGGAAAAAGAAATTATTCGGGAATCACATTCATTTTTCCGACGCAATGCCTAGACGCTTACTCTTCAAAGATGATGGAATGGCGGATTTTTGAATGGAAATGTTTATAAAATAAAGAATGACTGCCCAGTGATAAAGTGTATGGGATGATTTTCAAAAGTATTTTCAAACTGACTCCGTTGAAAAAAGGAAAACCTGCTGGTTGAAAACTGACGGATAGCGTACTTAATAATATAATAATCAAGCTAATTAATAATCTTTGAAAGGGAAGTAGAAGAACAACAAGAAGTGTTGTTGAAAACCCCCAAGTATGTCAGAAAATTTATATTCGTTAACAAGCATGCAAAAACATAATAATTAAAAGATTTTGCCCATTTATATCAACTATATTCTGTTTGAAAAACGGGGACCTGCCGGTTAAAAATTACGGACTTCTCTATTTGCCTATCAACTTTGTTTAAATAAATTAACCATTGTGATCAGTTAATAAAAAATAAAGTAGCACTTTCTTCCTCTTCAATTTTTCAACAAAAAGACTGGATATTATTTATGGGAAGTGTCTACCTAATCCATGATGTTTTACGTAAATATGAGTAGCTGCAGAAAAACATGATTATTTATATAAAAAAAAGACTAATTGCTCAGAAGAACTTTTTCCCTCACTTTATCGCCCTCTCTATAGTTTCGTTCAAATGCTTCAAAAAATATCTCCAAATTAGAGTCAAGTCGTTTTTCAGTATTATTCTGTGCTTCAACTATAAAGTTTCTTATTAATTTAACATTGGATAAAGGCAGCTTGTTCCTAATCTACAATCAGAAATTCTAAACGCAATCATATGTTACATTCAAGGAGTATATATGTGACCTGGAACGGAGAAATACCTCTACGGACCAAAAGTGAGGTTTGGAGAAGACGCGAATCAAAGAGAATGGTTCAAGCAAGCTCAAGTACCGAATGCAAGCAAATCTTTATTATAATGAGCTCAATACTGATGATGACAAATTCGCGATTTTTTAAATCGATAGGGCATATCTTATTAATTTCAAATCAATAAAAACCCGGAAAATGATTTTTTCGGTCCTTAGGGCTATTTGTCTGTTCCACATCAAATATTTTACCCAAAAAAGCTAAGGAAATATTGTATTTCACCAAATTTTTGGCAGATTTTAATATTTATAAGAAATAATTTGTTTTCTGAGAACACTATTGAATCTTTGGTTGAATCGCGATTTTCAATTAATCTTATTTCGTTTAAACATTTCATTTTTTATATTTTTTCACAAATTGGAATATTATTAAGTCCTTTTGTTCTCCCATGGACAGTTGAATACTCTTGAATGTTCGAAAATGATTAATTCTTTCAAATAATTTATTTTCTTAACGTTTTTTCCGGAGGCATTCTTTCCTCGTTTATGCCGATAAAAAAAATTGATAAAATAAATGTGAATACAATGCAACACCAAGCAATACTGAGGTAATTCACAAAACTCGTGATCCGTTGTTCATTGTTCTTGACATAGAGAATAATACTTTCCCTAAACGTATCACGCATGATGGGATGACACCACAACATTTGATAGAATTGCGAGAAAATGAAGTGATTTCTACCAGTTTTCCATTCTGTTGAAAATAACAAATATCAAATAACTGAAATAATTGAAATGTATATAGATTTCTCAACCTATACTTGAAAAAATCGAACCCGCAATAGTGCCTGAAGTCATTCAACATTGGAAGTTTGATTAGTTATTATTGTTATTTGACTAAATCTAAGGATGATACTGAAAGCAGAATAACTTGTAGAATATCATCGCATCTAAATTGGAGATAAGAGAAAAGCTTTCTTTGTCCCACGTTGACTCTGTAGGAAATTTTATGGTCATTAAGGAGCACTGAGAGAAATTTTCGTTTGTGACAAAAGGATGCGTTTCAACATAAATAGAATTCCTCTTTAATTTGAGGTTGAGAGGATTTTTATTAGTCTCAGAAAGAATCTTTCTCCAGAAAACATTATGCCTCGCATAATCTTTTCACGAAAAACCTTTATCTAGTCTTCCAGATAAATAATTCTGTTTGTTACACATATTTACACTCATCCCGGGATATAAGGCCGCTGGATATATCGCTAGCGTCACGGTTTTTCACGCTGGAGTGCTTCTATCTCTCCCTTCGCGCGAGCCTTGACGGACTACACTGAAGGCCATCGCTCGAGTAGGCATGGAGGTACTGCGCAGTTTGGAGTTGTTTACTTGGCGACTCTTCGCGTGTGGCGTTTAGAGACTATATGCGGCCCTGAGTGTTAACATGAGCATGCTCGGTTTTCGCTTCAAATCCGTTTCGAACTGGATTTTCATTACGTTGGTTATAGCGCCGCCAACTCCCGTTGCTGGCCTTATAACCCGAGATGAGTGCAAATGGTTTGAAAAGAAACAAAAGACAGCTCTAAACGTTGAAATAAAATAAATATTTTTTCTTCATTTTATTTTTTCTACAAAAGTTGTCTGAACTAGTACAAATAATACTAGGCATACTATAAAACTATAGAAGATGATATAGATAATATAAAGATAATGAATAATACTATAAAAGATCCTTCTTTTAAGAAATATCTCTAGTTTACAGAGCAGTCAAATGAGGGTGATCCTTTTCTTACAAGAGAGAAGAAAACCTGAAAATTTTGATACATTCCAATCTTATGTTTCTTTTTTCCAAAAATCGTATTTTCTGAAAAACACTGATACCATTATTAATTTAGTGTAGGAATAAGGGCTGGAATAGAAATCCTGACAGCGATTCTCTCAGCATTTTCTAATTATATTAGTTGATCATGAGATGTCAACAAAGGTTCGTCAATAGGTCAATCGACGCATCTTCAAGACGCGAACAAGTGGAATAAATACAGAACTGTTGTGTTTCAGATATAATAAAAAAATCCTCTTATTAACAAGATTGATCATTTTGTTTAAAAATTGGAAAGCAGTATTGGTAGGTCATGAATGGCCATGAAAGGTTTTCGAATAGTCAATTGATGCGTCTTGAAAACGCAAACATACACTCACCGCCTAGACGGGGGCCAGTATCGGTGGTTGTGATCCTAACGCGAAAGAAATTAGAAATCCAGTTCGAACCAGATTTGAAGCGACGACTGCCTAGGCAAAGGTAAACACTCAGGATTGTATGTATAGTCTCGTGAATATGTGCGTCGCAAGTCTCCAAGTAAACAACTTCTATATTACGCATTACGGTCCTGCCTTTTCAAGGCTGATGGGCTGTCGTGATGCATCATGCGAGGGTCGGGGGGAGGGACAGGATCACTCAAGCATGAACAGCCGAGAAACCGGCACCAACTCGATAGGCGCCCGTCCAAGCGGTAAGTGTACAATGAGATTTTCGGGAACATAAGAATTTTGAACCTGCCAAAAAAATATTGTTTTAATCAAGGCTAACTTGAGACAAAAAGCTCGTGAAAGAGGCTTCGAAGTGAGTTTTTAAATCGTTTACACTAAAAATTTGATCATTCCACTTAATTTATATCTTTTTCAACTCGATATAAATGATATCGATGAACCTTAAATATTTCAAGAATTTTTAGAATATTATTCCGCAATTTTTATTTTAGATTCGTAGTTTGAGACAGTTGCGTGACAATAGATTCTGTGTACTTTTTTATTTATAATTTCTTAACAAAGTCGTCTAAAACTTAATAATTACTTCGATATGAGCACTTTTCGAGACAATTTGAGAAAAAAATTTATCATCCAGAATAAAGCGGAAAATAATAAATGGGACTTGAACCAGTCAATGCTATCGCAATCACACGTATACATTCCTATTGAAGGAGGATTACACGGTGTGCACAAGGGAATTTCAAAGAATAAAAAATTCCTATCCAATATGATGATGCTAAAGTCCTTCTTGGGTTCTCGTTAGTTTGGTGCTTGAGGCGACGATATTCTCTGGCCGTTGTTCCAAATAGGAACCTGGCGTCGATCATTCTAGCAATTTCGATTTGATGCATGCAACTCGGATTGCGTAGAAGGCCTTCAAGCAATCCCATACGTACTAAATCTGGTGGTTTGTAATCCTTAACTGTTTATAACCAGATTCTAATTAGTAGTGCTTGCATTCGCTGGAACATTTAGCCAGGAGAGTCGAAAACTGCAGAAAAACATCCATCTCGAGCACAGCCGGTTACCGGTAGACGGGTTTGGTGTGTCTTTAAGTATAGTAAAAAGCATATTCAGGGTGGCGACATGACCGGGAAACCGGGAAATGACCGGAAATTTTATCGACCACGGAAAAACCGGGCATTGACCGGGAATGTTTTGAAATACCAGGAATTCACTTGACTTAACCTAGACAAGTAAAAATTTTACTAGGAAAATACGAGAAATTACCGCTCTCTTTTTATGAATAAAGAAAAAGTCTTATAATCTAATTCGAAGCATGTAAATTTCCTTTAGTCTGATTCTGGAGTTTTTTTAATATATATGTACTTAATTAGAAAAAGAATTTCTTTTATTTTTCTATTATAAGAAAAACCTTCTGCAAATTTGCTGCTCCATGAGATTTTTTAGCTTATAATTATTTCGCCTATAATATTAAAATTATAATCCGGATCTTCCTAAATTCAAATGAAAAAAACACTGCAAGAAGTTCTTTGAGTAGAAGTAGTATTTTGAAGAAGAAATATTTCCAAATTATAATGGGAAACTTGTTTAAATTGTTCATGATACATTATCATAATTTTTAAATCGAATAGTCAACCACCTTATTAAAAGATGAACTCTTTTTTGGGAAACTAATTTTTCTTTAAATGGTAAAGTATTCAATTTTAAATCCGCATGTGGTTGAAAACTTAACTGCTTCTTCAGAAATCCATCCATCTTTTTGGGGCAAAAATTCAAGTATTCAGTTGAATATTGATTTTTTAATTTAAAAATAAAACTTTCTTTGAGAATTTCTTAACTTTGTAGGAAATTTGCCTTTTTTGTGGAAAATTAATCTTTATGGTTAAAAATCCATCTCTTTCGGATAAAATACATTCATTACAGTTGAAGATTCATCAGTCTGGTTGAAAATTGTGTTATCTTTGGGGGAAAATTGATCTTTTATAGTTGAAAATTTAACAATTTGGATGAAATTTTGTCTTTTGGAATTGAAAATCCCGTTGAAAATTCACATATTTTGTGGATAAATCGTTATTTTGGAAGAAAATTATCTTTTCCTTCGCAGGTCAATTCTCTTGTTGAAAAATTCTTTTCTACGGTTAACCATACGAGTTATACAGTTGAATATGTTTCATGTTATTCGAAAAATCATCTAGTTGAAAACACTTATGTTCATTCAAAAATTGATTTTTGGAACAAAAAACATTATTGGTTGGAGATGATTATTTTTATTTTTTTTAATTCAGACATTTTGTTGAAAAACTGTATTTTTCGGTTGAAAATTAATTTTAGATAATAAACTCAATTATTCTACTTGAAGATTTTGGTTTTGAAATTCGTCATTTTGTAGAAAGGGTAAAAATTTGTTTGAAAGTTAGTTTTTCGTTGTTGAAAGTTAGTTTCTATTGTTATAAGTAATTTTTTAAACTGAATTTCAATTGCAAATTCCATAATTGTTGAAAATTCATCTGTGTGGCTAAACATAAATTCTATTCAATTTTAAATTTGAGCATTCAAATTTCGGTTGACAATTCATCTTGTTTGGGCAACATTAATTTATCTGTTTGAGAATTCAGCTTTTTCTGTTGGAGATTCTGTGTTTTAGTTGAAAACTCTATGTTTGGCATGGAATTGTTTTTTTTAGAAAGTCATTCTTTCTATTTGGAAATAATATAATAACATAATTTTAGTTGAAAATTCATCATCTTGGTTTGTAATTTAGCTGTTTCAGTTGAAGATTCATAATATTATGTAAAAATTCATCACTTCCGTTCGAAAATGAACAACTTCGTTGGAAATCCGTTTTTGTTTCGTAATTTTAAATTGATTTTTGTCAGTTGTAAGTTTATTTGTTCCAGTTTTTGTAAAAAAAGTTATATTTTCGTGGAGAGTATTCGTTTTCAAAATCAATTGAGGAATGGGGAATAAGTGTTCGCGAACTGCGACAAATATGATTGCATCACTTTTAGTTGACCGGGAAAATTGTAAAAATTGACTAGGAGAAACCGGGAAATTACCCGGGATTTGGAATCGTCCGCGAAACGCCATTCTGGAATTTCTCTTGTTAAATATTTATCTTTTCATTTGAAAATTCATCTTCTTGGTTGAAAAATAAACTATTTGGTTTGAAATACGTTTTTTTTTTTGTTTATTCTTAAAAAAATCATATATTTTTGTTGAAAATTTGGATTTTCTTGGAAAAATTTATTCATTGTGCAATTTTCGATCTGTTGTGTTAAAGGATGTTTAGAATAAACGGCATGAATACACATAAATGTTTGCGTTTTGCGACAAGTAAAAATACTTTACTTCTAGTTGACCGGGAAAATTGAAGAACTTTACCGGGGAAAAATTCCGGGAAATGACCGGGAATTTGAAATCGACCGCCGAATCGACACCCTGATATTGTTAAATTAGTCAATGAGATGTATTTTATTTATTCAAATAAATTGTAGTAGGAACAAACAAGTGTTAAATAATTCACTAAGGACTAAGTTTAAACACTGATGATTTTAATACTTATGTAAATTTTAGTCAGCAAGATGCACATAAACCTGATTGCCACATCGCAAAAGGATATTGCTACGTGCCATGTGCTGTTTTCTTCTACTGGCAAATATTATCGAATTACGCATACGCGATTTATTTCTTTTTAGTACCTACTGAGTTACGTACGGATACCTGAGTATACAGTGGCATACTTTCCTGAAACTAAATCGTTGTGAGGGAGATTCTCCCTAAGCGATAATTTTACAAGGAAGTTGAAAAAAAAAAATTTATGTTTGTATAAATACCAATTATTCCGTGTTAACATAAACTGACCTAACACAATTGATAAGAGGACACATCAGGGTGGTGACTTGACCGGGAATTTACTTGACTCAACTTAGACTAATAAAAATTCTACCGAAAAAATACGAGAAATGACCGCTTTCTTTTTATGAATCAAAAAGGGATCTTATAATTTGATTTGAAGATTGTAACGCTCCTTTAATCTGATTCTCAAAAGATTTTAATACATCCATACGTCATGAGAAGAAGAATTTTTATTTTTACATTCTCGTCAGAGAAGATATTATTTTCCATTGTAAGGAAACGTTTTGCAAATTTGTTGCTCTGTGAGATTTTTTTAGCTGACTCAAATTTGATAATCGAATCGATGATAGCCCAAACCTACAAAAAGAATTGTTATCTTCATTTTCTCAAAAAAATGTATTTATCACGTGGTGTTGTGAAAAAATCAATTACTCCAACTGAAAATTTAACTTTTTTATTTTTAGTAGACAATTGATCTTTTCTAGTTGAAAATTCGACATTTCGGTGAAAATTTGTCTTTTTGAATTAAAAATTCAATTAATTCGTTGAAATTTCACATATTTTGTCGAAAAGTCGATTTTCTGGTAAAAATTATCTCTCCCTTCGGAAGTTAATATTCTTCTTTACGGTTGAAAATTCAAGTTATACAATAATCAAACATTTTTCATTTTGGTCGAACATCCATCTAGTTGAAAACTCTTATGTTTGGTTTGAAAATAATTTTTTAATCCAAAAATGTCACTATTACATTTTTTTCGAAAATTGTTATTTTCATGGTTCAAATTTTAACCATTCTGTTGAACGATTGTATTTTTTGCTTGAAGATTACTTTGTTGGCAAGAATTAAACTATTCTAATTGAATATTCATCATTTCAGTTTAAAATAAATTCGTCTTTCTAGTTTGAAATTCAACTACTTCAGTTAAACATTTACAATTTCATTTGATTCTTCATCATGTAGTGTATAAATGTTAAAATTTGTTCGACAGTTATTTTTTTTTTTTTTGTTTATTGATAGATAAATTTTGTTAAAGTAAGTTCTTTTAGTTAGAAGTAATTTTCTTTAACTGAAAATTTAACTTATTCCAATTAAAAATTCCATAGTTTCAGTTTTAAAAATATTTGTTTAGTTAAACATCTATTTTTTTCAATTTAAAATTCGAGTAATCAGATTTCTGTTAATAATTCATCTTTTTCAGTAAAAGTCAATATATCTGTTTGAAAACTCAACTCCTTCAGTTGAAGATTCTTTTTTTTTGTATAAAAAACCTATGCTTGGTTTAAAATTGGTTTCTAAACTAAAAATGTAACGGTTCCATTCCTGGTTGAAAATAATTATTTTTTGTCTCGGAAATTCGACTATTTTGTTAGAACATTATATTTTTTCTTAGAAGATGATTCTTTTTATTTGGAAATTGATCTTCTTGTTTGAATATTCACCTTCATGGCTGGGAATTGAAGTGCTCTAGTTAAATATTCATCTTTTTAGATAAAAATTCCTCTTCTTGTTTTGAAATTTAAACGTTCTGGTTGAAGATTCATGTTATTTGAAAATTCACCTTATTGGTTGTAAAATACACTATTTTGTTGGAAATCTGTTGTTTTTCTTTCTTATCGTAAATTAGTTTTTTTAATTGTAAGTTCAACTGTTCCAATTCTTTAAAAAAAATTATATTTCTTTGTTGAAAATTAGAGTATTCTTCTCAAAATCGATTCACTTTGCAATGTTTGATCTGTTGTGTTAAAGGATGTTTAGAATGAACGTCGGGGATAAAAATAAATGTTTGCGTTTTGCGACAAATGTAAATATGTTACTTCTAGTTGACCGGGGAAATTGAAAAACGTGACCGTGAAAAACCGGGAAATAACCGGGAATTTGAAATCGCGCCACCCTGTCCATTTTTTTCAAATCTCATATTATATTCCTGTGTATTATAGGTGTACATAATACATAGGAATCCGAATGAATGAATACTAAAGAGAAATGATGATTGTGACACTTCTCCCAGCAGAACAAAATGCTCGAAACGTGGCGCCGAGTTGGTGTCTGGAAGAATCGCCTAAAAATAATTTCTGCGATTTGACAAGAAAGAAAAAACATTTTTCAATCTCTCGTTAGGTAAATCACCCAGTCATTGCCAGGACCCCAGTAACCGCCAATTGGTGGATTTTTGTAATGAAAATGAAAAATAAACTTTCGCAAATATCTTTCAAACATTATTTGAAGTGAATTTTAATATTGATAAACTCGATGAAACTCATTAGAAACCACTATTAGCAAGCAAATCGAAAAATAAAAATATTATTTTTCAAGAGTACGAATTGGCAGAAAAACCATAGATTTCTTACGCCATGATGTAAAAAACTAGTCCCTGACTCCCGCAAATAAGTACAGAAGGAAATGTTATTCAATGAGGAGGATGATATCCCATATCAACCATCAATTTCTATTCATAAAAAAATTATGAAAATAATGCTTTTCTGACCGTTCAAAAAAAAATTTAGTGGACGAACTTGATATCATAGAGGCTTCTTAAAGGCTTTTGAAGAGCATTAGCTCTAATATAACTTTGAAAAAGTGTGAACAGCAATTCAAATGAATTATTATCATTTTTGTTACTTTCATTCACAAAACAAGAGTTTAGACATTTATCCAAATCCCCTTTAAAGTCTCAAACACATCAGGTACGTTTTCTATGATTTTTGGAGAATACCAACCCGGTTTTTGGAATTTTGCCTCAAATTTCTTCGAATATCAAATGCGGAAGCAAAATTTCGTTGTCAAATTTGGATTCAGTCAGTCACCCAAGATCTAACGAAATAAATAACTGGATAGACTCAATCTATATCTTCGATAAGGACCAGTGTTATTTAAAAACAAAATTCAAATTCTCAGAAATTCGAGGGAATTTGAAATGTTTTTCTAAGTTTTGTTCTTCGAGTTGAACATTCTTTTCATATTTCTCAACAATTTTTATTCGAGGTTAAATCTGGGAGTTAAAAGAGAATTCTTGATTTGGTTTGATATTTTTATTCAATTCGAGATATTATTTTTTATGAAATTCAAGTACATTATTTATTATGAGAAATGTGGTGGATATTCGTGCATGTATGTATGCTTATTTAATTTTTTCCGGAAGTAATATCCTTCTCTTTATAATAAATATTTTTTTCTTTATTTTGCCCGTTTGAGGGTTGTATTGCGCAATAAATAAACCGTGCTTGTCCCATTATTGCCCTGAAACTAGAGTCGCATACATTATTAACCATTGTGAATGTGGAACAAGAATTGATACGTATATTCTGCAAGATATTACCGTGATTGAAAAAATTACAGCAGAAGCACAACTGAGTAGTTGACTGAAATTTTAATTTTTTGTTTATAATTGTGACCATTCTTCAAGATTCAGAGAGTTAATGAAAATCTATCGGATAAATGAGTGAAACACCATAAGATGAGCATAAGCGTTTGACGATGGAACGGTATCTATCGGTATGCCGATGCCGTGGCAGCCACGACGCGACGCGGTGCAGTGCAACGGGGCATAGGAAGCAAAGCCAAATTTCGCGTGTGTAGACTACTCGTTTTAGCCAGACGTTCGCCGTAAGCTTCTAAAAGTTGATCTAATTTGTCGGGGTGAAGAGAGAATAAGTACACCGTGGACAAAGGAGAGACTGAGGGAGATAGAGGTTGTGGATAAAAGGGGGAGAAAAGGAGGGAAAATAAAGAGGTGGGGATGGAAAGAGACTGTGTAGCCGCATACTCCGCCACAAAAAGGTGGGCCAATCCGCGTGAACAACAGGATGATGCCATGGCGTTGGTATTCATGCGATGCGCGCGTCCGAGAACTTCTCGCTTTGAAAGTTCGCCAATGCACATTGCATGCATTTTGCGAAAGACAAATACAAGAAAACGCTTTCCAGAATCATTATTGTCGCTTATTGCACAAAAGTTGGAACAAAACTGTTCCTCGTTTTAGGGCTGTGAAGATTGCATATATTTTTTTTATTACGTAACTCAGATCTACATTCTTCTTAGTACTATTTGTTCTCCACATTTTACTGTCAGATTTCCATCAGAAGCGTTCGTCTTCGCTTGGACTTTTGGCGAAGAGAGACGGAAACTGCAGAAAACCTTCCTCGAGCGTAAACGGTTGCCAACATTCACGGCACAGCTACTGCCGTGGGGGTAATGAAGATTGTGTATTAGGGTTGTCCAAAATTTTTTTTTCGATTTTTATGCAAAACGCCCGGAAATTTGTTCGAATCCACAAAAAAATAAACGCATTTTCTTTGAAAAAAAAATAATTCCCATAAGAAAAAAAGACGTTTTTGTGAATCTTATTCAGAATTCTCAATATTAGGTGAATCGAGTTAGAAATTCACCATTCCTCTTTACAATTAGTCACAGGATGCGAATGAAATATTACTTTTCAAATATCACCCCCATAAGTCTGTTTTATGGGGTCCCAAAAACCCCCATAGGTGAAAAAATGGGTTTTACGAGTTTTTGGCGCTAATTATGATTTTTTTGCGGTTATCTAAATGCAGATTTTTTCAAATACATGAAATACTACTTCACACTGATAATTAGATGTTTATTTAAATTGTTTAAACGATTTATTATTGCATAAACTCTCTCTTAGAAAAGGATTAGAAAGTCAAGGTTTTTTCTGAGTTTTTTAAAACTTATTTTCAACGTTTCAGTTAAAGCGAAGTAATGATCAAGTAAAGTTAACAGAAATATATGTTTATACAATGTGTTAATAATATAACCATATTCTCTTGGAATAATGCTAAGAAGTTGAGGTTTTTCCTGAAATTTTCAACTTTTTGCCCACTTTTCACTTAAAGTAAGTAATTATTCTATTTAATTTAGCAATATAAATTGTCCAAATAAATTGTGAATGTTTATAGCTATCTTCTTCTAGATTAATACTACATAGTTGCTGGTTTTTTTCCTATAATTTTTACCTTTTTATCACTTTTCAATTAGATTAAAGAAATAATTGATTTATGTTGAAAAAATAATTGTTAAAACAATTTATTGTCATTGCTAATAATATTTTCTCTGCCTAATGATAGAAACTTGAGGTTTGTTCTGAAATTTTGGACTTTTTGCCCTTTTTTCACTTGGAGTGAGGTAATATTCAATTTAATTTAACAAAAATAATTGTTTAAACAAATCATTATTATTTATGGCTTTGTTCTCTTAGATTAGTGCTAAAAATTTGCGGTTTTTTTCTTAACTCTTAAGATTTTTGTCCACTCTTCACTTAATTAGGTCCTAATTAATGCGAGTTAACAAACATGCTTATTAAAAAAATTTATCATTGTTGATAATCATTTTCCCTTAGATAAGTGCTAGAGAGTTGTGATTTCTTTTCTGAAATGTTTACCTTTGCACTGATAGAATGTGAATGAAATTCAATTAGATTGACTCGATTTAATTGTTAGTAAAATTAGATTGTTACATTCTCATCATAATGAGAAGGTATTGGTTTTATGTGAAAATTGACTTTCGCGTAATGTATGAAATCTCCACGTTTTGAGACCTCCTGATTCCGAAAAAGTAGTTTTTACGTTGGTGTCTGTCTGTTGTCG
>WSXT02235311.1:5211-15984 GCA_011762715.2 Neuroterus valhalla | reverse complement strand
TTACCCAGTGTACCCGGTGAGAAAGGGCAGGGAAGGGGGGGGGGGGGTTTGTGGGGTTGGGTGGGGGGGGGGGGGGGGGGGTGTGAAGATGTGTCCTTGTTCTGCCTTCGGGCGATTTGGTAACCCTACTCATAGGTTAGGATACCATTTGATCGGTCAACGGTCGTACTTATATGGTCGCATTGCGTATGTTCGACATGTTTGGAAACGTTCTGGATAAAAAGTCCAATAAATACGTATGCTGTGACATTTCAAACTCAATTGAAGGGCGCAGGCTCAAAAAGGCTTAACCAACACTTTTTCCGAAATTGAGTTTTTCACATTTTTGGATTCTATGACCCAATCCCCATCACGAGGTGTATTGCAAAGAAATTTCTTCAATTTCTTGACCTCAAAATAAAAATTGTTGAGAAGCGCTAAGGTCCTAAGTCGACGGGTAAAATGAGAACGTTTATGTACGCCCTGTAAAATTATGAAAATGTTGGTTAAGCCCTTCTGATCCCGCGCCCTTCAATTCGTTTGAGAACGTGGTCGACAATGATGAATAATCAAATTAATAGCTCAATTCTACGCCACGTCAGTTTTATTCGGGTCACGGAATCAAATGTAGAATACATTTGTAGGAAACTAAACACGTAATAAACGTAATAGTATACATGTAGAAAACCATGTGATACACGTGACGTATTATACTTACCCATCCCTGGTCATCATTGTTTTGAGTCAAACCGGCGACAAATAATCAATTAAGCGTTATTCGGCCATTGCAATAAAAAATTTTCGCCATGCCAAAAAAAATTTACCTTTTTGTCTGCAAATCATGATGAAAGTGCGTACTCCAAAATTTTAAAAATTGCAAATTTCTTCTCCGCAACACCCGGACACAATGTACATTGTAAAAGGTCCTTTAATCTAATCAAGTTGCAGTGGTCCGATGAAAGGAACCAATTATCTGTTTGAACTGTTCGTTCACTTATTTCTATCAAATTTATTTATTTACTTGACCCGAAAAATTCGCAATTGCTGCGCCAAATCGCAAGATCCGAGAAATATTGTAAATGAACTACTTATTAAACGTATCCTGTATACAAAAAAAAAACGAAAAAATTGCATCTTTGTGGGAAATTTTTTAGATTCTGGAATCATTATGGGGGAGGGGGGGGGGGCAAGATCATGTCCTCCTTTTCCTCCCTGAGCATCTGGTCAACCTAAGGAATGTCTCACTGGAATTGCTATTGTTATGATTGAGAACAAATACGGCATGAAACGTAGAAATGGGTAAAAAAGGATGTTATTTTAAAATACGGATATCGTATTATTGTTTATTATACATACGGTACTTAAAACTAACAATAACAATAGGTCCAGAAAGTTCCAGTGGGACGTTCTCCGTGCTAATAGGGATTGTCCTATTTTTTTAAATCCGGTTGTCCTACATTCCGAAAAATAGGTTTTGTCTCTCCAATGATGAAAGAAGTGAAAATATAGATAAATGTATCGCTCTGATGAAGTAAATCGTCCTTGTGGAATATTTTGAAAACATTTATCTAAAAATAATCATGTAGTCAATAGAGTGTAGTGAAATGAGTGTGAGCGATCCTATAAATTAAGATGCAATCATTGACACCCATCTGGATTGTAAAATTTGGGTCTCTATGATTTGTAGGGTCGACAAGTGGTTGGAATACAGAAGCAAGGACAACAGAGATTGATGTTGCTTGGCCATCATCAGACTCGTTACAAGAGGCGATAATCATTCAATTTCAATCCAAAAATACGGAAGTATGATTTACTCCTCTCTGCTCTCCGCCAATCTGTAAACGAGTTTCCGAATGCAACACGGGCTTCACTTCACTTGCAGTCGAGTTAAATATAAACCACATTGCCCCTCACTCTCCAGTGGCCCACTTGCTTATTTTGTCCGCCCGCCCGCCACGCCGCGCCGTTCCAATTTTACCTTCCGGATAAACCGGCCCGGTCTCCATTACACCATCGATATACTTTCACGATCACAATGCTTGGGTCGAGCGAAAACAAATTTTACACATTTTCATCCGAAATTTATTTTGTATACAACTTCTGAGAACCCTTTTAGAAGTAATCGATATTTATCAATAGGAATCGATATGACGATCTCAACCAGGGTTGGTCAGTTACGCGCAGGGTTGCGAAGTTACGCGTAACTCGGGTTTTTCTACGTAAATTACCTAAGTAACGTAATTCACGCAGAAAACTGTAAAAACCATGTATGTATATTACATATCAAAGATGGCGTAAACTGTGACTGCCTCAGTTATAAAAGATATAACCTCTTATATATCTGTGTATTGTTTATAATGGATTAAATAAAATATCTTGGAACTTTTTGGGGCAAAAATGTTAAAAGGAAGTAAACCAAATTTTAAGGGGTGGTGAAATAGAATAAAATTAATTTGCAGTGCATCAGAAATTGGAAAATGTCGTGAAGTGTTTACTTTGTTGAGAAGTTCAAAAAAATATTTTATCAATATAGGTTAGGGACAAACACCAAGAGTCTGAGAAACAAGGACCATTTCTTAGGTTAGGATACCATGTGATATGTCGACGGTCGTACTTATGCTCGTATCTCCTATTTTTGACATGTTCGATAACGTTCCGGATTGAAAAATTCAATTAATATGCATATTTTCATTATCCAAACCTAATTTGTGAAAGCGGTCTGACCGTCATTTACCCGTCATATACCAGTCATGTGTTGTAGATGGGTAAATGCGGTAAAATCCGAAATGTGAAGGAATAAGGAAATCACAGCAACGGAATTGATTTTGGAATTATCTTGTTCACCAATTACATTCAAATACATGAATCATTGTAAGATGTGCAAAGAAGAGATTGTAGATAACAATTAGGAAGATGTTTGAAGTGAAACATAACCAATAAATCCCAGGCCTTACGCGGTAGTTATTCGGAAACACGAATCGCTAAGTTACAGGGAAGTTGACGTGTAATTCAGGATTTGAGGAATATTCACAAGAAAATGTTGATACTGAAAGAATAAAAAAAAAAAAATGCAAAATCAAAAGTATTATACGGGATCAAAAAATAGAAGAATGCAAGAGGAGGAAGAGGTAGGATTGAAAAAATTTAATTTCAAGACGATGAATTATATGCCATTTGATGAATTTTTCCCCATTAATAAATGTACATTTAATGGTAATTGTAACTTTATTATAGGTTAACAAGAATCAATGGAAATCATTTGCAATTATTTGAACGTCAAAACATATTTTTATTTATATGTCGAAAGCACAATCTACAAATTTGTAGGAATATTCGCAGTCGTATCCATCAGTGCTTTCATTTTAATAATTATTCATAATAAAATATGTCTTTTTTATATCATAACGTATACGTTAGATTATAATTTTATAATATTTAAATTGCAAGAACGTTAAAGGTAAACTTTAACACATGTATATTTCTTTAAGATCTTCAGTCTTTAATATCAGCATGAAACTCCATTTGCGAAAGGAATTATCATTCAACATTCGATAATTTCTTTAAAATATGAATTTGACCACTTTTACCAGCTTGACCTGTCATTACCGGTATTTTCAGTAAACCTGGTAAATTTACCCGTCACACGGGTAAGGTCCCATCTCTAGTTACCATGTATAGCAGAAAAATGACCGTAAATTATCAAAAATGGCCCGACACTTATGGGAATTTTAAAATCGAATGTTGTGTTATTCATCTTCTATCCACGAATTACCTGTAAGATTACTGCAATTTATGATAAGTTACGATATTTCTCTGAAAAATTATCACCAATAACCGAAAATTTATAGAAATGCCGAATTGACTTTCTGGTAATTTATCTTAAGTTACCATTAATTGCTTGTTATATTACCATAATTTACCCAAAATTTTCATAAAGTTCCGGAAATTTATAGAAAATTTTCGAATTATATTTTGGGTAATTTATAGTAAGTTACTATATTTTCCTTCTGAACTTGTCTGCGATCATGCTTCCTTTTTTTCGTAATATACGTTAAAAATCGTAGAATCAGAGTAAGTTACGTTTCCAAAATGGCTGACCTCGCCGACCTGTAAAATCAGCCACGTGACCTATGTACCCTAACCTGACCTTTTGAATTGATTTATTATTTTTCTTGATTATTCGAATAAAGCGATTGACAAAATATGTGAATAATAATTATTATTTTCAAATATACATAGTATTATGCTTGCAAAGGAAAGAATACTCAATATCATAGTCTGATTCCGTGGAAAGATTTATTTTTTGAGCGGCATGAAAAAGAGAAGATAACAGTTTCAAATGTTTGTTTTGCAAAAAAAAATTATAAATGCAAGTATGGATTGATTGCAAAGCCACCAATGTGTAAATTATTCTTTGTTATTTCGATAATTATTATTAATATTTATCATATGGAATAATTTTATTACACCTTTACATTTTTATTAAAATGTAATTAATTTGTAAATGCTGACGCATGAATCAAATCAAATGAAAGACATATTAACGTAAATCTATTTGGATTACTTTATTTATAATTGCAAATTTTTCTAATTTATAATTTTGCATAAAACTTGTTTAGCAAGAATGTAAATGGAATATACGAATCCAAACCCGGATTCACATTGTTTCAAAAGAGTAAAGTTTTTCACTAATCGTTGTAATAAAACAAACATATCTACCAATTTTAATACATATGTTTATAAGAGTATCAAAAAATTATGACCAAATGTTACAAATAATATTTGAACTTTTAAAATTTTCGTGAATTTCTTCGAAATGCTTATGCTTCAAAATTAATAATAATATCTATAAATTATTATATTACCCATAGGAAACATCAAGTTTCAGCCGGACCAAGAAAAATGTTTTTTATTTTATTTGCTGTTAGAAAGAAGAGATTCGATATTGACATCCTGGGCAAGTTTAATGACTTTGTATTTAAGAGAGACATTCATATTCGAAACAGTTCAGATTTAATATTAATAATAAATTATGACAGATAATGGTGACCGGCAGCGGCGACAATAAATTGGAGGTTAAGGCGAGACGCTGATGGAACATGGAAGCGGCGCGTGCGCCATGATATTTCTGTTCGATCCAGCCATAAAATTTCAAAATGTTCGAATGTTGTGTGTCGTATTTGTAATTGAATTTTTTTTTTCATTAGACGCAGAGTTTTTGGTATAAAAGTAAAAAAAAATAAATAAATGATAAAAATTGAAGTAATGGAAAAGGACACGAGCTTCGAGAAAAATGAACTGACAAAAGTTCGGAAGTTTCAATATTTTCAATTAAATAGCGAAATTTTCTGGGGAGAAAGATGATATTTCAAAAAAAATATGGATTTTCAACAAGATAGTTTGATTTTGAACTAAGCAGATGAATAAAAAAACATTTAACTTTGAAATAAAAAACAAATAAGTATGAGGAAAGAACATGAATTCAACAAAACTTTTGATCGCCAACTAAAATAGATTAATTTTTAACCAAATGGTTGAATTGTCAAGCAACTATATGAATATTTCAATATTCCAAGAAAGAAAAGTTTTCGTCACAGTAGTTCTATTTTCAACCAAAAGTGAATTTAACTCAACCAGAAAAAGATATACTTTCCACAAAATTGTTCAATTTACGAATAGAGCAGATTATTTTTCAACTGAATAGTTGCATTTTTAATTAAGAAGACCAAATTTCGTCCAAAAGAGATTAATTAAAACAAAATACGTACATTTTCAACTAAGAAGATCATATTTCTAGAAAAAAAGATGAATTTTAATTGAATAGTGAGATTTTCTACGAAAAAAGATGATGTTCCAAGAAAAGAAAGATTTTTCAACGAAAGAGTTGTATTCCCAACAAAATAGTCGAAATTTTGAGGTTAGCTTGCCAATTTAGTTTTAATACCAAATCTGGATCATTCGAATTAACAGAGTTTCAGTCTGTTGCAAATCACTCCGGTCCAACATCGAAACGGAAGTAAACCTGCAGGATTTTCTTCGTCCAGGAAGTATTTTTCGGAATCCCTAGCAAACACGAAAATGCTCACTCGAGAGGAGTCTGTACAAAAAGAAATTAGTTATGAAGTTCAATTTCTGAAAATTCTATTCTACTTTGAATTCTTCAAGTGGAGATAGTCCGCCATCTTTGAGTTTGAGTTCCGATGATTCCGTTTTCAATTGACCTTCTCACTTTCCCTTAAGTTTTAGATCTAATTTGAAGCATTGAACTTGGAAAGATAATCTGAATCGTGAGTTGACCTTGAAATAAATTTAATGCGACTAATTGACTAAAGAGACTGCTCCATTGATATGAGCCAGGGATCATAAATAAGGAGATTAGTGATGAATCAAGAAAGCTTGTACTTTTGGGCGGAAGTCTGCGGAACAACTGTTTTATTTGGAAGTAATCCAAAAAAGAAGCAGAAGCCCTATACTAAATGACGCACTTGCTAACAGGTGCAAAGATTTGTAATGAACGCATCATCTTCCAACTAAAAATAGAGACCTTGGATTTAGAGTGCTAAGCACTGAACATACAGTCCCATCACTCAACGTCCTGCTAAAAATAGAAAATTTTACAATATTTCCCTTGAGGGAAAATCGCCATTTTTTAACATTATAATTGATTTCCCAAAAATGGTCTTAACTCCTTATCCGATTAAGTCTCAATGTCGGATAAGGTGGGTCACAACCCATGGAAAATGGTCCAGAAATTTTGATTCGAAAAATGAAATTGTTTCAAAGTCATAACAACTTTTGTGCGAGCTACCAAGTACCAATGTACAAAATCGAAAATAACTTCTGAACTTTTGGGAAGATCGAAATTTCCTTTCCTTTCATAACCGCAACTGAAAGGTTCAACTAAAGGAAATGTTACATATTCGCGGTCTCTCAAAAATAGAAAAAAATAGAATAGTCATCTTCTAACTTCAGGATTACTTTTACAAAAAAGGGCTTTAACTCCTGCATCACTTCTTTGATTTTAGTCTCGATTTCGGTTAAGGTGGTTCACAACCCATGGAAAATGGTCCACAAATTTTCAATTTGAAAAATAAAATTATTCCCAAGTTATAACAACTCTTGTGAAAGCTAGCGAGTACAAATTTTATAGAAAATTAGAAGTGACTTCTGGAATTTAAAGAATATTGAAATTTACTTGCTAATGAGTAGGTTGAACGGAAGAAAATTTTGTACCTTCGGGGCCGTTTAAGATTTTTCACACATTTTGAACACTTTTTCTACCCCTTCCCACCCATACAAAAAATAGAGATCTTGGATTAGAAAGTGTTGAACACTGAACAAAGAGTTCTCTCACTTAATGCACTACCAAAAATGACCTTTAATTCTCATCCAATTTTTTTATTGTAGTCACAATTTCGAAAAGGGTGATCCACAACCCATGGACATTGGTCCGAATTACTCAATTTGAAATATAAATTTGTTCCCGAGTTATAACAACTTTTGTGAAAGCTGGAAAGTACCAATTTTATACAAAATCGCAAATAACTTCTGAACTCCTTGGATTATCGAAATTTAGGAATAGATCGAATTTGCAAAAAGAAAAAAAAACTGAATCCTCAACCAAAACAAATTGATTCTCCTACAAACGATTGCAATTTGTGAATTTGGAAATTGCGATTTTAACCAGATAAACTAATTTCAACGAAGTTGATCAATTTTATTTTTTAGGAATGTGGTGCATGACGGCCCTTAACTCTCAATCCGATTTTTGAATTTCCGTCCCAATTTCGGAAACGGTGCTTCACAGCCCATGGATATTGGTCCGAAATTTTTAATTTGAAAAAGAAAATTGTTCCCGAGTTATAACAACTTTTGTGAAAGTTAGCAAGTAACAATTTTGTACAAAATCGCAGATAACATCTGAACTTCTTAGAATATCGAAATTTCACAATGGAAGTTCATCTATAAACCAAGTGGTGGATAAAAAAAAAATGGATTCTTAACAAAACATGAAACGGTTGACATTTGAACAGACAAATACGAATTGGCAAAAAAAGCTGGATCCTCAACCAAAACAGATTGATTCTCATCCATACGATTACAATTTGCGATTTTGGAAATCGCGATTTTGAACAAATAAACGAATTTCAACATATTTTATGAGTTTTTTTATTAACGTAGGGTTTGACGTCCTTCAACTCTCAATCCAATTTTTAAATTTTCGCCCCACTTTAGGGAAGAGTGGTTCACAGCTCATGGATATTGGTTCGGAATTTTCAATTTGAAGAATAAAATTGTTCCAGAGTTATAACAACTTTTTTGAAAGCTAGCAAGTACCAATTTAGCACAAAGTCGCAAATAACTTCTGAACTTCTTGGATTATCGAAATTCAAGAATAGAATTTTAGCTACAAACCAAGTGGTTGATTTTTCAAAAAGAAAAAAAAGAAATTGATTCTTAACGAAACATGAAATAGTTGATATTTGAATTGAAAAATACGAATTCGCACAAAAGTGCTGAATCCTCAATCAAACGAGATCAATTTCGATCCAAGCATCTGCATTTTCTTCAGAAGATTAATAATTTTCAATCAAATAGGTCCATTTAATACTGCAAAATATTGTGATTTAACCAAGAAGATTAATTTTCTATCAAACAGAGAAATTATCAGCGTAGTATATTAGTTTGTTTTTTCAAGTAACGTAGTTTTTTGGCGGCCTCTAACTCTTAATCCGATTTTTGGATGTCAGTCCCAATTTCGGGGAGGGTAGTCTACAACCCCTGGAAATTGATCGAAAAATTTAGGTCCGGAAGAAAAAATCATTCACAAGTTATAACAAGTTTTGTGAATGCTAGCGAGTGCAAATTTGATACAAAACTGCAAATAACTTCTGATCTACTTGGAATTTAAAAATTCCCTTCCAAGCATATCTTCTTGATACGATCATACAAATGTTGGGAAAACTTCGCCGAATTTGAAAATGTTTTATTAAAAAAAAAAAAGTTTTGTTCTTCGAGAAAATTGGAAATTTTCGTCAACGCGAGAGATGACGATTAAAAAAAAGGATTGTAACCTACCGATTGTTTTGATGATTTCCAAATCGTCGACAACGTACCGGTCTTCATCGGAACCCACTTTATCAGACATCCTCCCACAAGTCCTTATACCGAGATCTTACACGATAAACGTTTACTTTCTCAGCCTTCCTACCACGTGGAAGTGCCTGGTTCAATGATCTACTCGTGATATTCTTAGACTTTGTTCGTCCAACTCGCTTTCGTAAACTGTGAGTATGCTTTCATGCTGCTACACGTGACGCAAATGTATCCAAAAGTATGTTAAAATTCGTCCCAGAAAACCAGGATTACCTGAAAAAACAACCAAAAAAAAAATATTCTTTTTACTTTTGGATTTTTCACATGCGACAATGCTCTTGGAATAAATATCAGAAAATAATGTTTTTGTAAAGTTTTTATTGTCTTGTTACATTAGGGTTACATTCTTCATACAATGTTATATGATTGTTACATTGTGAAAATAGGTTCCCCCAAAAAAAATTATAATTCGAAAACGCCTTAACCAATCAGACCGAAATTCTAGATTTTATTCCTACTGGAAGTGGACCACCTTTTCAGAAATAGTGACTAAAATTTGGTTTCACTGTTCCATTGCTATAATAATACGTTTGTTACATTGTCACAAAAATCGTTCTAACTCGAAAACAACTTAACCCTTTGAATTGAAAATCTAGGTTTCATTTCTGGTGGTAGTGAACCACTTTTTCAGAAATCATGACTAAAATTTTGTTACATTGTTCCATTGTCAGGACAGTGAGTTTGCTACATTTCAACAAAAGTTGTTATAACTTATGAACAACTCTAAAATTCATTTCAACAAAACTTGTTATAACTCAGGAACGACTCTAACATTCAAACTCAAGTTTTTTGCAAATTTTTCAGTGGTGGTGGACCACTTTTTCAGAAATAATGACCCAAATTTTGTTACACTGTTCCCATGTGAGGACAGTGAGTTTGTTACATTTCAAATAAAATCTTATAGCTCGGTAATGGCATTACCATTTGAATTGAAAATCTAGGTTTCATTTCTAGTGGTAGTGGACCACGTTTTCAGAAATATTGATTACAATTTCGTTTCACTGTTCCATGGTTATAATAATAAGTTTGTAACATTCTCACAAAAATCGTTATAAATCCGTAACAACTTTACCTTTTTATTTGAAAATCTAGGTTTCATTTCTGGTGGTAGTAGACCACGTTTTCAGAAATAATGACTGAAATTTTGTTACATTGTTCCACTGTGAGGAACATAAGTTTTTAAAATTTTACCAAAAATTGTTATAAATCGGTAACGACTTTACCATTTGAATTGAAAATCAAGGTTTCATTTTTGGTGGTAGGGGATCAATATTTCAGAAATCATGGCTAAAAATTTGTGACATTGTTCCATTGTCAGGACAGTAAGTTTGTTGCATTTCAACAAAAATTGTTATAACTCAGGAACGACTCTAGCATTCAAACTGAAGTTTTTTGCACATTTTGTAGTGGTAGTGGACCACTTCTTCAGAAATAATTACCTAAATTTTGTTACATTGTTCCATTGTGAGGATAACAAGTTTTCACAATTTAACAAAAATTGTTATAACTCGGTAACAACTTTACCATTCGAATTGAAAATCTAGGTTCCATTCCTTTTGGTAGTGGACCACCTTTTCAGAAATAGTGACTAAAATTTGGTTTCACTGTTCCATTGCTATAATAATACGTTTGTTACAT
>WSXT02235310.1:8918-25639 GCA_011762715.2 Neuroterus valhalla | reverse complement strand
ACCCCTTCTGACCTCTTTTATCTCTTTTATTCATTCTTCCCCTTTTCTCCTCCTTAAACGTTCTCTTGAAATTCTCTCGTTATCCTCCTTTCTCTTCCATTTTTCTCATACATTCATCCTATACAATCATCCATTGTAATCATGCTGCAATAATCCTTTTTGTTTAATTCCGCTAGTCTCTTACATCTCTTTTATTCATTCTTCTTTCAGTCCCTCCTCGCCTAACATTTTCTTACCATTCTCTTGCCATTTTATCATCTCCCCCATCCCTCTCAAAAACAATCCCATACAATCATATCACAGTAATCCTTCTTCAATTCCTTCAGATTTTTCCATCTTTTTCATTCATTTTTCTCCCAGTCTCTCTTTCCTAGTTCTCTCTTCTCAACATTCTCTTGACAATCACCCCTTTCTTCCACCCCTCTAATACAGCCATCCCACACAGTTATACCACAGTAATCCTTCTTCATTAATTCCTCTAGCCTTTTCTACCTTTTCCACCCATTCTTCTTCCAGTCCCTCCTCCCTCAAAATTTTCTCCACATTCTGTTGTCATCCTCCCCTCTCCTGTATTCCTCTGAAAGAGACATTCTATAATATTATATCGCAGTAATCCTTCTTCTTCAACCCCTTCTGACCTCTTTTATCTCTTTTATTCATTCTTCCCCTTTTCTCCTCCTTAAACGTTCTCTTGAAATTCTCTAGTTATCCTCCTTTCTCTTCCATTTTGCGCATAGTCACACTATACAATCATACTAGAGTAATCCTTTTTGTTTAACTCCTCTAGTCTTTTCCACCTCTTTCATCTATTCTTCTCTCTGTCCCTCCTCCCCTGTCATTGTCTTAACATTCTCTTGCCATTTTATCATCTCTCCCCTTCCTTCTCAAAAACCATCCCGTACAATCATATCACAGTAATCCTCCTTCAATTCCTTTAGATTTTTCCATCTTCTTCATTCATTCTTCTCAACATTCTCTTGCCATCCTCCCCTTCCTTCCATCCCTCTAATACAACCATCCCATACAATTATAGCACAGTAATCCTTATCAATTCACTCCTCTAGCCTTCTCTTCCTCCTTCGCTCATTTTTCTCCCAGTCCTTCCTCCCTCAACAGTTTCTCCCCATTCTCTTGTCATCCTTTCCTCTCCTCTATTCCTCTCATACAGCTGTCTCATACAATTATACTAGAGTACTCCTTCTTTCAACCCCTCTAGCCTTTTCTACCTCTTCACCCTATTCTTCTCCCAGTCCCTCATCCCCTAACATTGCTCAACATTCTTTTGCAATCTTTCCCTCTCCTCCATTCCTTCCATACAGTCATCCCATACCAGCATACCACATTGATTTGTCCTTTCTTTATTTATGATATATCCCCTGCAGGTTTACATCATTTCTGGTCCTTCACCCCCCCCCCCCACCCCTCGCTCTCTTTCTACAAAAATTTGTTTACCGTCACACTTACTCATTCATCTTACCTTTCCTGACTCTTGCTTCTATTCTTTTCCAGTCTCTCTTATCTTAAAACTTTCTAAATACTATTTCGTTATCCATCCCTCTCATCTCTTCCTCTCATATAGTTATCCTATACAATCATATGGCAGTAATTCTTCTTCTTTAACTCTTCTAACCTTTCCCATCTCTTTCATTATTTATTCTCACAGTCCCTCATCCTTCAACATTTTCTCCACATTTTCTTGTCATCCTCCCCTCTCCTCTATTTCTCTCATACAACTATTACATCATACTCCCATGTTTCCAATACCCATTCGCATATTCTTCATTTTTTCTCTTCATCCTTTTCCCAATAGATTGCTTATTTTCCTTCATTTGTCGGTCTCCACCTAGCTATTCTTGTCCATCTCTTTTCCCCCCAACCTTGACTCTGTTAAAATATGAGAAAAACCCACCAATCAAATATTTAACTGTGCAGCAATTTTCTTTTTCGGGAATTTTATTATTCAAGAATTACTCAAATCAGGAAATGCATATTGTTAATAAACATATTTTATGGAATTCTCCATTTTCAATATTTTTTTAGGGGAATTTCGTAGTCAATACAAAAAATATTTACTAGTTTGTGACGTTCAAAAATTTCCGAGGATAATTTTAATTTTGGCTGATTTTGAGAATTTGTAAACAGAATGCAGATTTTCGAAGATATCAAAAAAAATTTAGAAGCTTTCAAAGAGTTTTGGAAAATTCAGGAAAACAAGTCCATTCCCTCAAGATCTTCGAGGTATTTTGTTATGATTATTTATTTCGGAAAATGGATTCTCACACAAAATTAAAAGAAGTTTCAAATCATCTCAGAAGAGTCCTGCACACGGTGAACATCCCTAGAGAATTTTTTATGATTATATATGAAAAATTAATTTTTGCAAAAAAAAAAAAAATTTCAAAACATCTCGAAACTCTCAGATGGTTTACAAATATGACGCTAAAGGATCTGGAAGACTTCGAGGCAGTTTTCTTTCAACTTTTTGATATTAGAATATTGTATTAAAAATTGGTATCAATTTTAGAAATATTTAGAAGGTTTCCAAGTTTCAAATTGAAAAAACATTAATTTGAAGTGAAATTCAGATTTTAGAGTATTTTGGAAAAAAATTCAGAAGAAAGGGATTCCTGGGATACTTTCAAATTATTCTTCATTTTTCAGATAATTATTATTGAAGGCAAAATTTTTAATGACTTCAAAACATTCAAGAAAAGTTCACGACCTCATGAAATGGGCTTAAGTAAGAAGTGAATTTCCCATAAAAAAATTAATTTTCAAGATCGAATTCAGACAAATTTAGGAACATCTCAAATGATCCCGAAAAATCTTTCAAAATCATACTTGATATTTAAAGGCGATTCTCTCCACTTTGAAATATTACAAAAAAAAATTTTAAACATTTGGTTAAGCTCAAGAAATATTCAGAAAATTGCAAATTTTTTATATCATTGAAAAATAATTTGCAACTGAAGGGATTCAAAAGAAATTTCAAACAAAGTGTCGATTTTTGAAACTCTCAAAAAAGAATTTGGGAGCTTTTTTCAAAATTCCGCTGAACTTAGGAGAATAAGTGATTTTTTTTCTGGAAGAATTTGAATTAATTTTCTGTTAAAAAAAATCAATTTTTGAAGAAACTAAAATATTTCTAGAAAATAAGAAAATAATTTTATGCTGAGAAACTTTCCAAGAAGATTCAGAACGATTTATTATTAGAAATTTATTTCGAACAGAACTTTAGAAGGGCTTGCAAACATTTCGATTGATTCTGAAAAATCTGAAAGAATCACTTGGATGATTTTTAAGCGACTTCTTCAATTTGGCAACATAAGAAATTAAGAACAAAGATTTCGAAATGTATAATGCAGAATAAAGGTTTCGGAGAAATTCGAAACCAAAAGGAGAATTTTAAGATCTTCTGAAGTATTCAAGAATTTGGAAGAGTTATATTACTTGATGTCAGTTTCATAATTATTTAAAAATTATCAACAAACGAAGAGGAATTGAAGAAGCGAAAGAGAGTTAGAGAAAGGGAAGCCGGCATTTCCTCTGTTGCGAGTTCACACAGAGCCATAAAAAGTTATGACTTCAAAAAAATATTCTTGATAGGAATAAATTTCAATTATTTCTGAAAATTTCAGAAATATTTTCGAATTCTTACAAAAGTTCGAAAAGTCAAAAGTATGGCCATCATAAAGCGTCGGGTATCATTAATTGTTCAAACACTTAGAATTACTCTTTTGTGATTTGTAATAACACTTTTTTCCTCCAAATTGAAGAAGTGGATTTGATAAATGATGCTAGTATTATTTATAAGATCGAGAAGCAAGAATGCGCAAACTACTCAAGACGATATTTCCTTGGAAACTTGTACCGACGTTTCATAATTTAAACCCATATTAAATCCTTGCCAGCCAGGACACAAAAAATGAAGACGGAAAACTTACAAGTTCGTTTGCTTCAACTGTACAATAAAATCAGCCAGGAAACTCACCCTCCCTTCTTTCCCCTTGGACTTGGTATCAGTCATTTCCAGGAAAGAGGATTTAATAAAGTAATAAGCTCCCGTTTCTCTGTGAAGCTAAGTTGAATTTTACTCAAGTTTGGTAGATGGGATAAGAATTCCTGCTTTACTGACTTCGAGACTAATGTAAAGCTCAAATGGTTTGTGTCCGTGCTAAGTTTTTAAAATTTACTCGAAGGGTTCCGATTTCGTTATAAAATCATGTCTCGTAATTCTGAGAAAGGAATTTTTGCATAAACAATTTCGATGTAAAAAAAGTGGAGTAAAACTAGATTAAATTCAGAAGAATCGCAAAAAATGCAAAGGTTTCAAAAGAATTCAGAGCTGTTCGATGCAATTTCGAAAAATTCCAGGTGATTTCAACTAATTTGGGATGAACTCATAAAAATTCTTAGCAAATTCCAAATCTTTGAGTGAGTTTTTGAAAATTCTAAAATCCGTAATCAGACATTTATTTTCGTAAAATAGAAGTGCAGAACACTTTTGTGGCAGAACAATAATCGCTTTTTGGAATTTTAAAGTTCTTAGCACGTATCCTCACTTTGCTCAGCTTCCCTTTCAGCTTTAAATCCATAAAATTTTTTGAAGACAATGTCTTGATCTCAACAAGGAGTGTTACAAGGTCAGCTTCACTTTCAGCTCAAGCTCTATAAAATTTTTTGAAGACTTGTTCCCTATACAGTATCATTTCACTATAAGCAGTTTCGAATCCAACATGTCTATTACTTGTAAAATTTTCTCTTACTTTAATGACTCATCTTCGAAATAGTTATTAGAGTCGCTTCAATCCTCCTTTCTCTGGTAGAGCAGAACAAGAAGCGATCTTCTCTAATTATTTGGAACTTCACTGTTCTCAGGACGAATACTCACAAATCGGCTCAGCTTAAACATCAGGAATTTAACATCCTTAACATCCTTCATACAATTTTTTGAAGACAATGTCCATATCACATACCATGTTATTGTCGGCTTTTATAATTCCGAATTATTCAGTGCAAGTACCTTTGTCTATTATCTTCTAAACTCATTAAAAAAAAAGTCATTAAAGTTGCCTTTATGACCCTCAATCTTGTAGAGTGGAACAATAAACACCTTTCTGCAATCATTTGGAACTTTAACGTTCTCAGCACGCATCCTCACGAATTCGCTTAACTTCACTTTCAGCTTCACTTCCGTACAATTTTTTGAAGACAATGTCCTTATCCTTTACCGTTTCATTATTGGCAGTTTTGAATTCAAATTCTTCAGTGCTAGTACTTTTTTCTCTCATCTTCATAACCCACTTTCAGAATAGGTAATAATGTCGCCTCATTTCCCTTCTTCTTGAGGAGTAAAACAGTGATTGTCTTTTTCCAATCATTTTTAACTTCACCATTTTTAACAAGCCGTCTTAATAATTACCTCAGCTTTATTTTAGCTTCACCTCGATACAATTTTGTAAAGATTTAGTCCCTACCCCATACTATTTTACCGTAAGCATTCATAATTCCGAATAATTCAGTGCTAGTACTCCCTTCTCCAATCTTCATCACTCATTTCCAAAATAGTTACTGAAGTCACTTTTATCACGCTCCATTTTGTAGAGTGGAAAGATAAACGCCTTTCTGCAATCATTTGGAACTTCAACGTTCTCAGCACGCGAACTCACAAATTCGCTCAGCTTCAGCATCAGGAATCACCTTCATACAATTTTTTGAAGACAATATCCATATAACATACCATGTTATCGTCAGCTCTTATAATTCCCAATAATTCGGTGCTAGTACTCTCTTCTTTAATCTTCTAAACTCATTTAGAAAACAGTACTTGAAGGAGCCTTTATGACCCTCAATCTTGTAGAGTGGAACAATAAATGCCTTTCTGCAATCATTTGGAGCTTCACCGTTCTCAGCACACATCCTCACGAATTCGTTCAGCTTCACTTTCAGCTTTACTTCCGTACAACTTTCGAAGACTTTGACTTGATCACATACCATTTCTCCATCATCATTCTTAATCTCCGCTGCTTCAGTGCTAGTACTTCCTTCCTCAATCATCATAACTTATTTTTAAAATAGTTGATAAAGTCGCCTTTTTCACTCTTTCTCTTGTAGAGTGAAACAATGAACGCTTTCCTCCAATCATTTGAAATTTTTATCCTTCACAGCACGAAGACTCACAATTTGGCTCAGCTTCACTTTTAGCTTCACCTCCATACAACCATTTGAAAACTTCGACTTTATCCCATAACATTTCACTATCAGAATTTTTAATCCCGACAGCTTCAGTGCTAGTACTTCCTTCCCTAATCATCATGACTCCTTTTTAAAATAGTATGTTAAGTCACCTTTTCCACTCTTTATCTTGCAGAGTGGAACGATGAAAGCCTTTCTGCAATCATTTGAAACTTCACCGTTCCCAGCACGCATCCCCACGAATTCACTCAGCTTCACACTCAACTTTACCTCCGTTCAACTTTTCGAAGACTTTGACTTTATCCCATACTATTTCTCCATCCTCGTTCCTAATCTACACTGCTTCAGTGCTAGTATTTCCTTCCACAATCATCATAATTCATTTTTAAAATAGTCTTCGAAGTTGTCTTTATGACACTTAATCTTGCAAAGTAAAAAAATAATGCCCTTTCTCCAATCATTTGGAATTCCACCATTCGCAGCACGCAGACTCACAAATTGGCTCAGCTTCACTTTGACCTTCACCTCCATACAACTATTCGAAAAACTTTGACTTTATCCTATAACATTTCACTATCAGAATTTTTAATCCCGACAGCTTCAGTGCTAGTACTCCCTTCCCTTATCATCATAAATCATTTTTAAAACAGTTAATAAAGTCGCCTTTTTCTCTCTTCCTCTTGCAGAGTGGAACCATAATAGCCTTTCTGAAATCATTTGGAACTTCACCGTTCTCAGCACGCATCCTCTGTACAGCTTTTCGAAGACTTTGACTTCATACCATACCACTTCATCAACAACATTCCTATTTCTGACGGTAAGTGCCAGTTCTTCCTTTTCTAAACTTCTTAACTCAAATAATATACTAATCCCTAGAATACCTTGTGAAACTTGAACTCAAAATTGATGATTTCAACATGATTCCGATCAGCCGATCTAAGTTACACCCTGTAAACAAAGGCCAATTAACCCAGATGGCTTACGACCTCTTGTTAGTAGAACTGCTTGATCCACATGCTCCTTCCTCTTCATAGTAGAACATTAATCAACCTGCTCGTTCAGAAACATTGCATCGGATCAGCATACAATATCTTGCCACCTATTCCACCTCCTCGAAATTCATCATTTTCACCTTCTTCCTCATAGTTTACACTTTCTCTACTAGTTCCCCAACTTTTGTTATACTAAAAAGTCACTTTATTAGCTATTTTTCTTCTGAATTTCTCTTCACTTCCTAATATTAATTCCACACTTTTTTATGGACTTTTAATTAGTCGTAACGACCTCCGTGGCTAGTGTTCCTAACGCGTCTTAGGAACTTGAGAGTAATAAGTTTAACGAGGCTACTGTTTTAATTAAACTGTGTCGGTAACAGAAAATGATCCCTGCTGAGTTTTTGGTTCGGAAAATTAATCAAAAACTAATCAAAACTTTTCCTCTGTGTTTATTAGTGGAACAGATCAAAATTCAGGTTCGTAAAGTTGGACTTCTGGGTTTGAAACGAAATCCGATTTGGGAGGATATGAACCTTTTTCTGCGGTTGTTTAAAGAAACAATGTTCACAAGATATTAACAATAATTTGTTGGCCTATGGAAAATTTTTGACCCATCACATTTCGTTCATTATACTTTTCTCATTTCAGTTAGTTTACTGACATTACTTTTCATTATTTGTGACAATATTTAGGAATTCGAATAAGAACAAAGAATGAGCAAGCTACTTAAGACGATATTGCCCGGAGAAAGTACCCGGCTTGCATAATTTTGACCGATATTATGTTTGCCAGTCAGGACAATAAGAAAAGCGGGCGGAGCAAGAAAATAAGTTAAGAAGCTCATCTTTCTTTTTCTTTCAGCTTCCCGTTTTCCTCAACTTTCTTTTCTTCAACCTTTTACGCAATAAAGCTCAGTATGAGGAACATTAATATTAACTTGTTTTCCTCAGTAAACTTGGTAACGGTTATCTCCAGAGCAGATTTAATAAATTAATATTAGCTATTGTTTTTATACTCCGGCAAACGGAAGAGCCTGGGTTTGGATTCCAGCAGAGTTGAACGGCGGTCCTTTTTTTACAGAAATCTTTATTGAATTTTTTGTTTCTATATTCATCGCGAAAATAAATTAATGAATTTTGAACATGGATGATAAATTTCGAACGAAGTAGTTCCACTTCAAACTAAGTGGATGAACTTTTCACTGAAAAAAAGCCTAACCTTTGAAGGATAATTTCGTAGAATTCAAGAGAATATTCGATTTTTTCAAAAATTTCAAAAATTCGATTATTAACAAATAACAAAAACGATTTTTTAAAATAGTAGTTTTACTTTGTACTAAGTAATCAAATTTCATACCGAAAAGAGAAGAATAAACAATTTTGGTTATGAGAAATTAATTTCAACCAAGGTAGATAAACTTTAAAGAAAATACAAAAATTTGCATTCAAATAGTTGAATTTTTGAATGAAAAGTATTGATTTCCAAACAACTAGTTGGATCTTCAACTGAGTCCAAAATTATTTTCAAACAAATTTCTTCAATTCCGAAAAATTACAACATTTTGTGAGAAATACAAGTCTTTTATATAAAAATTCAGGATCGACGGCAGTAGCTGCGTGGTAACTTCCGACTTGGGTGGGATCTCGAATGTCAAGCATGTTCGGGCGCGGTTAGCGCTCGGGTGGGTGACCGTTCGGGATTCTCACTTAGTCGTGTTTTCACTACGTTTAACTACTGTCGAGCGGGAGATTTGACGCCGAGGATCGGTGTAGGCATTCGAATGCCTACACCTAAACTCGGCTGTCGATAATCGACTGCGCTCAGGAGTTTTGGTTTTATGCAGTTTTCCTCTCCTCTGACCAAATGTTCAGGCAAATGCGAGCATTTTAAATTAAAAATCCAGCTGCAGACGGTAGGGGATTCAGAGATTTAAAATCCCACAGGATTGAGTACGTCAGGCATTGCTTGGAGACTTATTCTGAGATTCGGGGTTATTGAGGATTTTGGGAAGGGATTTGAGTTGAAGGGTTCAAGGTCTGTCGATTTCCTGTGGGAGGGGGGAATATAGATATGCAAAAACCCGAAAAGGGTATACATGGAGTGAAAAATCTAATCTGATCTATAAAAATTCAGGAGTTTGCGAAGAATGGAAATCATTCAAAAATAATTTGAGACTCGAAAAGATTTTTGAAGAGTTTTAAACAAAGTGTTGATTTTTTAAGATCTTCGGACGAAAAGATAAGCTTTTTTTAAAACTTGACAGAACTCAAGAGGATATTAATTTTTTTTTTTAATTCTAGTAGAATTCCGATTGATTTTGAATTCAACGAAAACAAATATTAATAAATTGATAAATAAATAAATGACCTCTCAATGCGAAATCAAATTTAGAAAATTAATTTCCGAGGAAAACTCAAGAAGATATTGAAATATTTTCAGAAAATTATAGAATATTTCCCAACAATAAGAAGGAAAGAGTTTAGAAAAATATTCTGAAAAACTTGGAGGATTTTGATTTTCACAAACAACGAGAACGATTTTTAAACAAAAAACTTCCACCTCAAACCAAACAGTTGAATTTTATAGCAAAAAAAATAACTTTTAATGGAAAATGTGATAGTTGATATTTCAACCAAAAAAGATTACGATTTTTGAAATAAGAAAAATTGCTTTCTACCGAAAAAGAAGAATTTTTCAGAAAAATAGAGCATTCCCGACTAAGTAGCTGAGTTTTTAAATGGAAAATATTGATATACAACAAATTACCTACCTCAACTGAAGCCAAAATTATTTTCGAAAATTTTCTCCATTTTTTCAAAGTTACAAAAATTTTATGTGATAGACAAGTTATTCAAAGAGATATTCAATAGTCTGCAAAGTTTAAATATCATTTACAAATGATTCGATACTTGCAAAGATGCTGAAAAAATGTTCAGCAAAATTTTGATTTTTGAAGATTTTGTAAAGAAATTAAGAAGCTTCCTTAAGAATTTTGCAGAACTCAAGGGGATATAAAATGTTTTTTTTTTGTATTCTGGAAGAATTTCAGTTGATTTTTCAACTAAAAAAATTAATTCTCAAGGAAATTCTGAAAAGACTTCCATATATTTCCAGAAAGTTATAAAATATTTCGTAAAAACAAAAGACAGGAGTTTAGAACTCTGAAAATTTGATTATTCATTCAAATTTAATATGGAAAATCAGGGCAATTTTTATTTTTAACAACAGAAAAAAACTTTCAACCAATTAGTCATATTTAAAACCAAGAAAGTTAAGCCTCAATGGAAAATGTGATAATTGATACTCCAATTAAAAAAGATCCTAATTTTAATGACCCAAAAATGTTATTCAAACAAATGAGGTGAATTGACCAGAAATACGGAAATTCGCCAAAAAAAAAACGATGAATTTTCAAAAACAAGAAGATCAATTCGCAAACAAACTAGTTAAATCCCTGACTGAAACCGGATAATTTTAAAACGATAAATTTTACAAAAAAATACGAAGAACTCCAATTTCCAGTTGAGAAATTATTTGAAACAAAAGAATAAAAATTTTTTTGAAAAATGCTAGTTTAGTCTCCCATCAACAAAATGATTGTTTGACGAAGTAGTTTAAATCTCGACCAAGTAGCTGAATTCCCAAAATAATTACAAAAAAAAAAAAAAAAAAAAAAAAAAGGTAAATCTTCTGAACTACTAAAATGAATGGTTAAGAATGGATTTTAATCTTCAAATTGGGTAGAGAAAGGACTTTAAGGAAGACACCTGGAAGTTGTAAAAGACTTGAAAAAATTTTGATACAAAAGTGTTTTCCAAGAAATATTAATTTTGATCAAACACACAAAAATATTCGTCACCGCGCTTTAGCATTCCAGCAGGGATTTAATTTACACCAGCCACATTTATACCATTCTCTAGTTTCTGAACGAGGAACAATCGCAACTTCTGAATAATAATTATGTCTCAAAGAAAGTTATAAACCCGTCCGAAAAATTGTCTTCTTTCCGCCCTCGATACAAAATGTACTATTGTTGTCCGAACCAAACATTTTTTCTTGATACAGATAAACAAGTTCATTATCTCGATTGCCTCCCACCTTCAAAAATGAATACGCTCAAAAGTGGTATTTTTTCCAGATCTCAATATACTAAAACACCCATAGGGTTTTTTCTTTGTTCTTCTCGGCCTCCAGGAATACGATCAAGGAAGATTTATGATCTGGAGATAGAGGGTATTGTCTGCTCATAACTGGGGCGTGTACTAAGAGACAGATTGATAGACAGATATCTAGCCAAGAATCGATTTTGCAATCAAGTCAACCAATCGTTCCCGTGGTATATACGCTGAAAAGTCTAACTCAACCTAATCCATCGAATTACCAACATTCTCGTCTGACAGACCGTTATGAGAGGAATCGAGGGAACCAATGAAGGAAATGGAGGGAGATAAGATGTTCCAGCCTGGGTCTTAGACATCGTTTTGCTCCACGATTTTCAACTGCTGGTTGAGAGAAGAGAGAAAGGGAGGGAGAGAGAAATATGATAAGAAAAGAGAAGGAGATATATATATAGAGGGGGGGGGGGGGCTGAGCCACGTAACTCAATCTTGTGGTAAGCGCCAGTATAGACAGGTTCACGAGTTACGAGTCGATCGACTATCGGATAATGGAAGAGGTGATAGCTTCGAATGAAAACTGCTACGCTACTTTTGAGCTCCGAGAAACCTTTTCATTTCCCTCGTTTCAATTACCACACGTTGACCTTTCGTTCACACCTTGCTTACGTGATTCTATCAATTCCCTGATGATTATTATTAGTAGCAGTGGTACAGTTGATGTACGCTCAAATGTGTCCAGTATTATTAATTATATTCATAATCGCCAACAATATTTAAGGAACATATAAGATTATTTCTTCCGTCCGCTGAGCATTCTGATCTTACTTGTTATTCGACAAGCACGAGCCCATCCTGCATGACCCCCCTCCGACCCTGACGATGATGGAATTCTCGGTAATGAATTTCTCGCTAGCAGCAAATGCGAGCCGATCCGGCACGACCCTTTCCACTAACTGCGCGTGAGAAACTCTCCCCAGTCGGCTATAAATGGAGCGCGTCCCCAGAGCAGCACTCACTCCTCAGTAAGACTCCAAACGTACACATGGAAAACCCTGTACCATCAACCAAACCAAAGAACAATCGGTCCTTCCTAGGACCACTAATCATTCGAACGTGGAATACTGATTGCTAACTTATTTCATGTTTACCTAAATAAATAAATTAGGGTCCCAAATAAAACGGATATTCAAGCGCCATTGAGTCACTCTTAGCCTAAAGGCTGACCTTACAGTCACATACCCGTTAATTCACGCTAATTACAGAAACGGATGATACCATCTACACAGGCGACCTTGACACTGTTTTGTTCCCTAAAGAGGAACATGCGCAACAATACCTTTTGACTTCTATAAACGCAATCGATTATAATCATTGATATGACAAAATCATGATAAAGTTTGCCAACTGAACTAAAGTTGGAATCAATTTGGCTACATTGACGTCTTCATGCAACCGCTGCCAAATTGCACTTCGATTTTTTTTAGAAATTGGTGAAACGTTCTTGACAACAATACGTATCCTTTTCTTTGTCATAGTTTTGTTATCTTCCAGGCTTGAGCTCTAAACAATTTCTTTTTAAAATTTAGTATATTATTCTCTTTGACCGTGTTCCATACCATTTTGGCATCATCGATCTTAATCCAGACTAGCTCAGTGCTAGCACTCCCTTTCCTTAACTTCTTTAACTCTTTCATTGGTCTCTTCGACTGGTATTCATGCTTTTCTGCTTTTTTTCTCTAATAATTTTCTAATCTAGTCCTCTACTCATCGCTGAGACCCTCAATATCCAGCTTTCACGAGTACGCTTTTTTTATCGCTAACAGCTATATTGATTTCATCATTCCATTGGGCATCTCCAGTCTCTCTTCCTACAGTTGCAGTACCGCACAATTCGTACAGTGGAGATACTATACCCTAGTATTAACCATGCACTCTTTGAATTTTTATTCCCTAATTCCATCTTCTGGTCTCAACCACAATTTAGTCTCATGGACCTTGCACCTCTCAGAGCAGTTTTGATTTTTCATCATCTACAACAAACTTAATCATAGTCATACTGCGTCTGGAACCAGTATTTGCAATAAACGAGACTTCTCTCAATAGATAGATAATAATAGACTAGATGATTTCTCCCTATCTGAGGTTATAATAACAACAATAATAATAAATCTTTATAATGTTCCATGGAATATAAACATTAGATATCAGATTTAAATATTTTAATGAACATAAAAGGCCCATAACTTCATAAATTTGGAGACCCATAACGTAGATTATGTGTCTTCAGAATGACTAGGTACCTGTATCAACTCCTGATCACAGTTACAGTCTTTCTATTCTTCCTTCCATCTCACATCCCTTCCTGTTCACGAGAACTCTTGCTTTTTATTTCTAACATCTACACATATTCCATCATTCCCCCAAGCATCCCCAGTCTTTCTTCCTACAGTAGCGGTACTGCACACTTCAGCTGCACTCTTGAAGATACTTTACCGCAGCTTTATTTACGTATTATTTACGAATTCCGTCTTCCAGTCATCTTTATGACTTCCTAAATATTATTACTTTCTGCGAATCCTCTATTTCAACTCACGTCTGTTTAGTGGTTCTCTTAATTTTTCATCATCCGCAACAACGTTGAACATTCTGTGTCTGAAACTAGTATTTGTAATGAACAAGAGTTTTTGTTACTTTCAAGTAGATGGTTCCACCCTGTCAACGTTAGGTTATGGGTCTTCAAATTGACACAGGCCAACTCAGAATAGCCGTTCTCGGTTGCAGTTCGCAGGTCCGGTTCGTTTCTCGGTTGACCGATGCAGTTTGGCTTCAGCGAGCGCTCTCATTGGCTACGGCTGCGAACGGCACGGTTAAAATTAGAATCGAACCACACCGGGACCGAGTAGGCGCTGATTAGCCGAGAGTCCAACCGGACCGGCGAACCGCTACCAAGAACGCCTAGTCTGAATTGTCCATAAGGCCAATTCAGACCAGCCGTTCTCGGTTGCAGTTCGCAGGTCCGGTTCGGTTCTCGGTTGACCGACGCAGCTCAAACTGCGCAGTATTAGACTCACGCATGCGCGGTTCATAGAATAAAGTGACGTGAGTGACTTGCAACAGGCCACGTGGCTTCAGCGAGCGCTCTCATTGGCTACGGTTGCGAATGGCACGGTTGAAATAAAAATCGAACTGAATGCTCTAACCGAACTGGGACCGAGTAAGCGCTGATTGGTCGAGAGTCCAACCGGACCGGCGAACTGAGGCCGAGAACCGCTGGTCTGAATTGGCTTTGAGGTACCTGCACCCTTTGGTTTGAACAGCAACCAATTGATATCTACGAGTAGGATGATACTTTTCCCAGGATCACAATTACCTGTATTAGCAGTTTTTCTCTCTTATCCATAATCAGACCTTTTCTTGGACATTATTTGGATCACATTCTACTCCGGATCATAGTTCAAATCCATTTCAGATCTTTCTTATCTTACATCCCCTCCCTTTTTTGCAGGTACACATGAAATAACAAGCTTTGTTACTTGCCAGATATATCAAAAGTAATTGAGTAAAATAAAATCCCCTCAAATTGGATTTGTTAAAGGAACTTCAGATCCGTGGAAAGAAGTTGTTGATATCAGAGATTCTTTTTCGGTGATTTTTCGGAGTGAAAGGAAAAGAATAAAATTGGGATCGTCAGGGACTTGAAAGGACGCCATTCATTACAGCCTCACGTATCGATAAGGTGTTCTCTCTTTCTGTACGTGCACTCGACCATTGTCCTGAATATCGATAGCCTTTTCTTGTCGCCGAACCGAAGAATGAACTGACTCTCGGGTAAATACACTATGTATGCAGATACCGTGTTTCACGTACGCTTCGACGGACTTCTATGGAGATAAGTGTCGAGACTCAGTATGCTTCGATAGGACTTTTATTTTCATTTATTGCTTTGTATTTTTGTTTGACTTCATTCGACAGTAGGAATAGTAGGGTAGAGTAAATAGTAGCTGAGTTTCAATCCAAGATTCATGTTACCGCCAAGTAACCGACAACCAGAACGTTCTGCAAATGTAGTGGTTCTAATCCGTGCTGAGCTTCCAGAATGTTTTCGATGACGTGATTCGGTTCGTGTTTATGCTGAGCTTTCGGAATGCACTTGATGACGTCATTAGGAGCATAATAGAAGCTTTGCGCGGACACGAACCAATAAATCCGTGGAACTTTCTCGATGTCGATAAAATGTCGGTAACAGGAATCTTGAATTAGAACTCCCCCTATTTATCGGCTTTTCACGGAGTGAAACAATAACGTGGATAATTATCTCAAAAAAATTTCAATCTGGGAAATAGTCGAACATTTTTAGTAATATTTTTTGATAAGAAGAGTATTGAAACGAGACAGCAGTTCAGGCCTTAAAATTGATAGACATCTTTGCCTGTCTGAGAATCACTGCAAGTTTCTCTCACAATGATGAAGTTTGGAATTAAAGAGTATCCGAGATTTGGAAGAAGCTGAAACTTGGAAATGCTATGAATAACCCCTATCTGTATTTCCCCTTATTTTCTCATTTTCTTTATCTTGCTTTCGACCTCTCATTTCCCATTATATCCCTTTACTCACTTCATTTTACCCTCCCCCTTATTTCCCTTATTTGACCTCCGTACTCTTCATAGACGCCGTAACTCCTCCTTCATCTTTCCTTTCACCACCCCATCCCCGTCAATCATTTCCTATCTATCTCCTCTTTCTTTCTCACTTCCCTTATATTCTCCCTCTACCACACTATTCCCCCTCCACTCCCTTATTTACTTCATTTGGTCCATGTACTCTTTCTCCATGCTCCTGACTCCCCCTCCTTCTTCCCTCTTACTTCCCCTCAGTAGCCATGTCAGACTTCTTCTAATTTCTCCACAATAACCCTTTCCCATACTAACTCTCAACGTCCCTCATCCTCATCCCCTCATTCCTCGTGATCAATCCTCATTTTGCCACCTAATTCTTCCCCTCACTCTTTCCTCTCACTACCCCTCATTTGCCCTTTCCGCCTATTATTTCCTTTCTCACCCCCTTACTTGTTTTTTTTACTTTTCCTCAGTTTTCCTCCTTCTTCTTGCTTCTCCTCACTTCTCAATAACCCTTATCTGTACTTTTCTTCCTCGATCTTACCTACTCCTCCTCTTTCTTGATACTTCCCTCCATTTTCTCCCTGGTTCTCATTTATGTCTTATTCTATCTTATTTCTTCACTAAAATTTTTTTCCAAATAAATTCTCCACATACTCATCTCATTCCTCCCTTCGCCCTTATTTGCCTCATTTTCACTCCCCCCCCCCCCCCCTTTCGCCCCTGTGCTTTCCTTTTCCCCTCCACCATCCCTCCCCCCTCTCTCTCCCTTCCCTTTCTTCTCTCCTCTATCCCAC
>WSXT02235299.1:0-10620 GCA_011762715.2 Neuroterus valhalla | reverse complement strand
AAAATGAGATTAACGCTATTTGTCTGACTACCGCGGCGCGCTGGTACGTTTATGCAATTATCTGAACAAGGTCTGAAATTTTGATGAACGGAGACAAAAGAACTGTATTATATTTTACATCTTGATCGGAAGCTTTATTATATTTATATCTACAAATTTTGGTCTTTTTTCAAGCTCTCGAAACTCTGTTGACTTTATTGTTATCAAGGTTTATTTTTTTGGAATTATTCTTTATGAGAGCAGTTTTGGAAAAATATTTTTTGAAATGGAAAATTAAAAAATTTGGATTTTTCGAAAACAAATTTTCAAACTGCTTTTCCGAAAAGAATCTACTTTTTCCCTCCATATTTTTTTCTATAGATAGCTCTTAAAACCTTCTGTAAGCCCTGTGGATTTAAACATGGGATCTCTCATCTGTGTTAGTTCTCAAGAAATAATTAAGAACGTATGCCGTGACATGACGATCCCAGTGCGAAGAGCACCTAAGAGTGAGTTATAGAAATTTTAAAAATGACGTTCTTAATTATTTCTAGCCGAAACGATTTTCTATTATTTCTTGAAAACTAACAGAGATTGCATTCTGAAATTTACAGGGCTTTTAGGAGACATTGTAAGCTATCCATTAAAAAGATATGAAGAAAAAAAGGGTGGATTTTTCTCATAAATTCCAATGATTTTTTTTTTTTGAAAACTCCAAGATTTGGAATTTTTCTGTTT
This sequence comes from Neuroterus valhalla, assembly GCA_011762715.2. Classification (NCBI taxonomy): domain Eukaryota; kingdom Metazoa; phylum Arthropoda; class Insecta; order Hymenoptera; family Cynipidae; genus Neuroterus; species Neuroterus valhalla. The sequence continues at coordinate 9,903 of WSXT02235299.1, read as the reverse complement.
GAAAATATTTGTCTAGCACTGCATCTCATTAAAAAAAAATTCAATTTGAAAAATCTGCCTGCTGCGCGGGCACATTCTCATCGCGCGCTTCGGTCGCTTGTTTGAGCGCGCCCAGGGCGCGCGTCTTTCGGTTCACGCGCTTCACGCTTGGTTATGAATTTACCTCGCGCTACGCGCTCCGCCTTTGTACCTCCCTACATTTGTATAAAAAGCTTGTGAAACACAAAAGTGAAATGTCGACTACTTGAATTTGATGAGTGTGAATTCTCTTTTGTTAAAGCTTCTCCGGCTTTAACGAATAAATTGTCATCGCGTGTCTCGTGCTGCGCACTCGATCGAACTTTGGCCAAAACGGTGAAAAAGTTTTGTTGCCTAATTTTTTCCACATGTTGTGCAGTTTTTTTAGAAATTCAATCAAAAAATTTTTATCTTATTTTTTGCGATTGAAACAAAAACTACGCGTCCAATGGGAAAAATTATATCAAATCTACAGATATTTTTCGAAAGAACAAACTTTCTCTATCAATCTTCTGTGCTAGGCTTGGTCATTTTTTCAAAAATTATATTTTTTAATTTTTGTAGTCATTTTCCCAGATTGAAATGAAAACTACATATTCTGTTCAAGAAGTTGATAACACATATAGAGATATTTTCCTGATAAAGAACTTGCGTTTATTTGATTTTTTCTAATCTTGTGTAAATTGTCCAGAAGTTAATTTTTTTCATTTTTTTAAATGCTTTTTTATAAATGAAGCAAAAACTACTTGTCCTATCAAAAAGTTGATTTTACCAAATTTTCAGATCATTCTTTGGTGCAAAATTTTAGTTCATTTATATTTTTCCGTTACTTAGATAGTTTGACCAAAAAATGAATCTTTCTATTTCTCATTATTTTTTGTGCGACCAAAATTTGGATTTTCGATTTCTTGAGAAAACTCGAAAAGTTGTAGAGATCATCCTGCGGGGTCCCAAGAAGAAACATTTTTTTCCTTCAAACTTTTTTCCATATCTTGCGTTGTTTGGCTAAAAATTCTTATTTTCGTTTGCATTTTTGAATTTTGAAAATGCCACAACTCTGACAATTTTGTTTTTATAAAAAAAAAAAAATCATGAGGATAAATTGTTTCACTTTTTACCTACTATAAGAAACCGTACTTACAGTTTTTGAGTCTTGGAAGAAAAAGTCCAAAAATTTCTCAAAATCCTTCCCCTCTTTTTTTTGGTCCAAAATAGCTGGTCAACGAACTCAACTTGTCTTTTTGTTCCCTCAAAATGAGTGCCGAAGCAAGATCGAATATGATCATTCTTTCGAGAGTTATTGAGTTCCCAGATGATTTTTCATTATGTTTTGTCCGATTAAAATTGAAATTTTCGATTTTTTGGAAAAATTCAAAAAGTTGTATTCACGATCTTGTAGGGCTCTCTAGAAGAAACATTTTTTCTCTCTGACTTTCTTTTCAATATTGCGTTATTTGGCTGAAAATTCTCATTTTCTTTAATATTTTTGAATTTTGATAATACCATAACTCTGACACTTTTGTTTTCATCGAAAAACGTGATTTTGCAAAATGCTCCCCCTCTTTGATTTTTCATCCAAAATAGCTGGTTGATGAACTTGACCTGTCTTTTTGGTCCCTAAAATGTGTGCCAATGGGAAATCCATTCCGATTAGTCTTTCAAAAGTTATGGAGTATACAGGCGACATTCACGACGACAACAACAGACAGACAGCCACCAACGTAAAAAATACTTTTTCGGAATCAGGAGGTCTCAAAACGTGGATATTTCATAAATTTCTCGAAAGTCGATTTTCACATAAAACCAATACCTTCTCATTCTGATGAGAATGTAATAAACCTCAATAGCATTAAAATCATCAGAGTTATAAGAATCAGAAGGAGAAAGTTACAAAAGTTTCAATTTCAAATATCTCCCAAGTTTTTTTAATTATTCAAAAACCATTTTTGGGTTTTTCTTCGAGCACTTAAGAGAACAAATACTACCATTTTTATTATGATTTTCAACAATAGCTTAAATTCTTCAGGATATTTGACATGAAATCGTTCTAAAGTAGCATAAAGCGGATTAGCTGGGCTTTGAACATCGAAATTATATTCCACACACGTTTCCAGGAAATTTCATAATGACGAGGAGTTTCCTGGAAACTAAAATTTGACAATTAGAACTTCTGTGAATCATTATTTATTAGTCTATTCTGTATCTATATTGTATAATTATATAATTTGTTATCTGTATTTTTATACTTTTCTTCCAAAGTTATAATTTTGCAATACATCTTTTCAGTATTTGGATATAAATATTGGAGGCAAATAATTATGAAATTGAACCATTTTTAGTTTAAATACTTTGTGGTCGATATACTGAATATCTAAAAATGCAAAATGCAAGAACTTTAAACAAGAAATGCTGGGAAAGTGATTTTTTGAAGATTATAGACCAGAAATTAACAGCTTCAAAGCTCAGAACTTAAATAACTTAAATATATTTGAGCATACGTGAATGACAAGTGAATGAAGTCGGAAGATGAAATTCCGCAGCTGGAAGCGAATAAAACTTTCCTGTGATTAGCTTTGAAATATTTTTATTTTGATAACATTTTAGAACCAAGTGACCTTCAAGAGCTCTATAATAATTATAAATGTGGAACTCTTGTTTTCCTCAATTGGCAGCGATCGGAAGAGTGCAAGAAAAGACTCTTTGTTCCAATATTTGGTATTATTATATTACTGTTGGAATATTCGTTGTGTGTTAGGACATTTTAGAATTAAAATGAAAAATTTTGATATCAAGAAAGAACAAGATATCTTATAGATTGATATTTTCTACACGATACTGCAAATTAATAAAAAGTTATATAATCTGTATTAAGTAGTGTGGAAATGATGAGAATCATAATTTTTAACATTGTTGGTTCCAAGAGCCGGCAATCTTATGGTACACTACGTACAGTCAATCTTAAAATTATATAAGCTTCATAATGATTTAGATAATTGACAAAAATATATCTATAAATAATTGCTGCGTATTTTTAAGGAGGCTTCTAAGTGTGCTTCAGAAAAAAATGCAGGTTAAAATTGTTTATCTATCAGAAGTTATTTAGAGTTTTAGTTCTTGCTTTCTTGTTAGGGGAAATATATAATTCTCATCTAATTCTAATGATCAAGTCCTCATTCAATTCTTTGGAGGGTTCTCTACAATTCTATTTATAAGCCTCCTTCAAAATACGTAGCAATTATTAGTAGATATATTTTGGTCGATTTTATAAATCATTATAAAAATTATCGAATTTTGAAATTGAATGTACGTAGTGTACATACCTAATTTGGAATTGTGAAGGACTCGTATTCAAATTGAAATATCTAAGAAGCTTGGCACTTTGATATTGACTCTGCTAATTTTCAGTATCAAAATTCGATATAACTCTTTCCGAACCTTGGAACAAAAAGTCTTTCCTTGTAGGAAACACGAAATGGTTTGTATCCAGTTGGCATTCTCATATTTTCATTCCTTTCTTCAAACAAAAATGATGTAAGTAAAAAAAAAACTTTTATTCCTCACTAACCTTTTTGCCGGAACAATATTCCAGAATAAATGAACGATTACCGACAATCCATTTTTTTGACGATTAAAATTTTTATTACTCACTTTTAACCTATTAGCAATTTTCATTTCCAAGGCTAAATTTTATTTTTGTAATAATATCCAATTTCTGGTGAACGATTCCGTAGAACTTTAAAACAATTATGCTCAGCGTTGTAAGTGCTTATTTACGTGATCCATGGTTTCTTCTTTGCCATTTTTTTCCTGAAAGGGAACTGTTGACACTTCCTTTAACACTATAGAGCAGTTTGAAGCTTGCTATTGAAAGTAATCAATGGATTAACTGTCTCTCGTTGCTAAAGTTTGTAAAGTTCAGCCCTGAAACATGATCGTGAATTAGAAAGGCGATATAGCTGCACTGCTCTGCAGTCACCTACCACAGGCGAACATGATAGTGATAAAAGTTAGTGGTAACTGGTAACACTCTCGGTCGGTAAAGCGCCGCACCGCGCTCACCACGCCGCACCATCCGCTCCAACTTTCTGTTGCAAAGACAAAGTGCTGTGTAATATTGTTAAAGATTAATTATTACTCGACTCTGGTGTATAATCGCGTCCCTGCAGCCCGCAGAAAAATTCAATTATACATCCACCTCTTGCCAGAGAACCGCGTCTTGGAATTTGCTTCTCACTACTTCGTTATTCGCTTCTGTTGCAGAGAAGCTCGTGTAATATTTGTAACATTTGGTCGGAATGCTTCTTCTTACTCATTTATTTCGATTTTTAGAACGAAGTTCCTTATACGAGGGTAGAGAGATTTCGTGGGTAGAGACCTAATTTACAAAAAATTATCTTGCTACCGTGACGCTGAAAAGCGTTATCGACTTTAGAATATGACACCGGTTAAAATTTTTACGAGCATCATTTACGACCTATTGCGACATAAATGAAAAGCGTTAATGATCCTTGTATACTCTCACTAACATTGACATATGATACCTTGCCTGATCAATGCGCTAGCATAGGAAGTCCAGAGAGAGATACGTGACACCGGTTAAAATTTTTACGAGCATCGTTAACGAGCTATTGCGACATAAAACCCTATTGCGACATGAAACAGAAGCGTTAATGATCCTAGTATACTGTCATTAGCATTGACATATGATACCTTGTCTGACCAATGCGCTAACAAAGAGAGTCCAGAGAGGGATATATGACACTGGTTAACATTTTTACGAGAATCGTTTACGATCTATTGTGACATGAAAGAGAAGCGTTAATGATCCTAGTATACTGTCACTAGCATTGACATATGATACCTTGCCTGTTTAATGCGCTATTATAGAGTCCAGAGGGAGATACATGTGACACCGGTTAAAATTTTTACGAGCATCGTTTACGACCTATTGCGACATGAAACCCTATTGCGCCATGAAAGAGAAGCGTTAATGATCCTAGTTTACTCTCACAACTTCCGCATGTCACTTGATACGTCCACTTTTGTGTAAAAGTACTCAACTTTGCCTCCCAGAAAATATTCAACAATATTTTTCCGAAATGATAATTGAATAAGGAAGTATTCAATGAGCTTTTTGCAGATGGTAGTCCCGTTTTAAGTTAAATTCTATAAACAATAGACAAATTAAACTTGTAAATGTTATTAGCCTTTTAATTCTGCTTAAGAAATTTTGCACCGCTACTGATATTAACACTGATATTGCTTGCATAACAAAATTATGTGTGTGGTCGAGACCGTGCAGTTTCGTTGCCAGTACTGCAACCGAGAATTTGTGACTGCGGAAACAATAACACTAAAACAACATGGGTTGCACGAGAATATAATTTGTTTTCCAGTGCACTGTATTCGTTTCTAAAAATATTGAACGTCATCTTTCTAATCAAGTAGATGGGGATTTTGAATGATTCTGTTCTACAAAACAGAGAAGATTATTTTTCTCTATTGATTTTTTAATAAATTAACTGCAAATATTCAAAATTAACAGTGTGATTAAACTTTTTGACTTTCTAGTATGCCACAAACATAAAAATAAATGTCCTAAATATCCGTTTTTCTCTCTAGTTCTTCTCCAATTTTTATTTCTATTATTATATCATTGAGCCACATCCCTTTCGGGGTAAGCTTAACTTTTTAACACTTTATTATTGTAAACGAATTATTATTGGTTGAGTTGCACACTGAGGAGGGCACCAGTCTCCTCCAGGAATCTGTTAGTAATTTCTACATACCTGACCAAACAAGAACTAGTCAAGTTATAAACAAAATAATTTAGTTTTATTGGAAAAAAAAAGAAAAAAAAGTTAATTGAATTTTCTCATGACGACGAAAAATACGATATTGCAACAGAAAAACATATCCACCAAAAAAGAAAAGAATTCAATCCAACCACAACGATGAATCTATTTCCCGAAATACCGAAAAGGTTCGTTTTCTAGGGGGCGGGGTAGGGGGGTGGGGAGGTATTTCCCTATTAGAACACGTATTTTAAAAGACAAAAAAAATGAATGCATCTTAAATATAAGATGCAAACCGCATCGGATCCTCTCTTCGACTGAGTGAAGTGACGATCCTAAGAAATGTAACACGAACCGAATTTTGATAATTTTTGGAAAAAGAAGTTAGAATTATTCTGAATTATAATAAAAGATTTGGAAAAAAGGGCATTTCCTAAAAGAATCATGATTCTGAGTTTGGATGAGGTATGAATAAATAAAATTTTCAAAAAAGCTCCCCTAAATAATAATAATTTCATCTTTGGAACGTGGATTTCAGGAGAGGAGTGTTACTTTGAGTTGAAATAGGGAATTTCTGTAAAGAATGATTTTTTCACTTTCAAACAGGAAATTTTATTATGATATATTATTGCGTTTTCGAAGAGATTATTTTCGATATGGACAGGAAATTTCGGGAAATAGTTTTTTTTTTTATTTCACGAAGGCCGTTTCACAAAAACAATCCTTCATCCTTTTTTTGAGCTGTGATGCACATAATAATGTTTTCATTTCATTTTTTAAATTCATTTCTGATAAAAAATGTAGGAAATTGAAATGTTTTGATGCAGAAGAATGCGCATCTAAAAGTAGTACAAAATTAAGAAGGAAATTCAATTCAAAACTATTTAAAAGTGAAGATCTTTACCAAAAAATTCTGATTCTCAGAGCTTCTAAATTTGAATGAATTACATTGAATTGCATAAGTTTCTAGTTATGAAAACTACGAAAATTGGGAAAATTCGATTTAACAACCTCAAAATTTAGAACCATAAAAAAGGCTCAAAATTTTAGGTAAAATTCTACATAGTAATATTTTTTTTACCTTTCAGCACTGATATCATTTGAAATTATCATTAGTTTAAAAAAAACATTCCTAATCATTTCTGTTTAACTGTGACTCCACGAATTTCAATTTTTATTTTCTCGGAACAGTTTATTTTTTTGGATCGATTCTTTTCCATTCTCATACAAAATCTGTATATTTTGGGAGCAAGTTTCTATTTTTGCACATAATTTAATTTTTAATCGTCATCCTCGGTCGTTTGTTTCGGAATTTTCTAATTTTCGCAAAAAAATTTCATTTAGCCGCATCAAGGGACTCAATATCTTAGCAGCTTGTTTTTTTTCTTCAAACTTTTCATTAGTACGAACTTTCTAATTCTCCGGAAAATATTTAGAGAAGGAAAAAAATTCCCCTTCCTTCGAAGAAAAATTTCGCTCTTTTTCCCAAAATTGAACTACTGAACTACTGTGATCCCTGTAACACCGTTTTCTCCCCTCTTATGTCTTTCCTGACAACACTTGCATTGCATTAAACCTGTAAACGCGGAAGACGCCACCGCGCAAATGCGTAATGCCCCACTCTTAGGTGTTTCGAGTTCTCTTTGATAATAATAATTTTAAAAAATGTATATATTGATAGAAACAGACTATAATTATGCAAATTTCGGAAAGAAATATGAAAATCAATCCTTTTTAATTTGCCCCTATATAAAACTCATTTTTGCAGAACTGAATTGAAATTCCAAGGTTTCCTTCTACAACGAAAGAATAATTATAAAAAGCAAAAATCGCAAAAGTAGACCGATTTTTTAGATTCAAAATTTGTTGTGAATCTATTAACAATGAGGTATCAAATGTGTTAAAATTGGTTGAAAATTCTGCGGAATGCAAGAAGTTTCATTTTCATAAAATCAATAGGTCGTTAAGGATGCTCCTATAAATTTAACGGGTATCATATATCCCTCTCTAGAGTCTCTAGACCCCAATGAGATCTCGATTAGGATCATTGATGCTTCTCTTTCATGTCACATTTACAAGGCAATTTTTGCATAATTTTCCATCAGCTTATTTACATTCAAAAATCCTTCATTAATATCAGTACAACAAAACTTGAATCGCAAAAATTGGACCATTTTTACTTATATTTCGAAACCATAAAGAAATAACACCAAATCGCAAAAGTAGACCGATTTTTGCAATTTAAACTTTTTGGTAAAGCTAATAACAATAAGGTATTAGATGTGTATAAATTTTTCGGATTGGAAGAAGTTGCATTCTCGTAGAATCTATATGTCGTAGACCATGATCGTAGAAATTTAAATCGGTGTAACGTAACGGTACCATAAGGATTTTATGAAATTGGTCCCTAACAAATCTCTCTACCCTTGTATAAGGAACTTCGATCCGAGAAGTTTTTGAAACATGTGGAAGTATTGCATAAGTGATGAACTTCTGGTATTCTCTTTATAAAATCCACTGAAGTAGGCTTTCCTTTCCATTAATGGAAATTATTTTCCTCTCGTCTTTATTTTTTACAGTATTAATTTTTATTGTTTATACTTCTTTGTTTATAGTAATTTCAGGGAAATTTGTACAATGACTGCAAGAATAATGTTCCCCTCGTGCAACTCAAAAGTTTCTAAATTAATATTTCGAGATACGCTCCGAGATTTAGATTACATTGACGTAGACTTTTATGCAAACCTTGCCGGCCTAGAATGCTCAAAATTTTATACAATCGCCTGTCGGATTTCACGGGAATTTCACATCTCAGCCGGGGCTCTTCATACCTAGTTGTAAAATTAACCACTATGAGAGACGAGTCAGCCCGATATGCAGACACTGCGCCAACCTATTTGAGACAAATGGACGATAACCTTGGGTTTCTCCCAGTACCTTTCATCAAATTTCGAATGTCTAGCCGCACGTCTCCTTTTGAAACACGTAGGGTAGAGGTTCATATACATACTTATATACATATACATACATACATACATACATACATACATACATATATTCATGCATGCATACGAATTCGCGTTGCTGGGAGAATAGCGTAGCGTAGGTCCCGGGCTGCCTCGTCCTGCAAATAGGTAAGTACCTATATTAGACCGGTACGTGAGTCATGAGCAGGGCATACTCGAGGTACCTACCAGAGCGCTACGCCGTGAGGCGAATACCGGCAAATAGGGGTAGGGACGGGGTGAGAAAGAGTAAGATAGGGCTAGAGATAGTCGGAGGAAGGAGAAATGTTATCACGACTCAAGGAATTACAAGGCATGCGAGACCGACATTGTCCCAAGACTCATTTCGTCTGAACTCGAAGGGTGGAACGCACCGCTTGTCGTAAAGACATATACGAGAGTTACCGTTTCTCTGTCTCTGGAATATGTAAACACATTCCTTCCTTTTTCCTATCTGCCTGTCGGTCTACTACTCAAGACTGGAAAATCCTTCATTTTTTCCATGTTTTGTCTGTGCAGGAAAAGCTCGCTTGGGGAAATTTTATTCCGGGCCCCTTATCGGGGCCTTTTTGATAGGTAAGGCTCTTTTCAGGCCTTTGACTTATTCCGTTTCGAACCCCTATGTAATTAGGCTGGGCACGCGTGCTTAAAAGAACATTAAATTGTCCCTAACCTTAAAATTAACTAATTTTTATTGTCTGCACTTTCCACGCACAAGACTGTATCGCGATTCATTTTTGCATATACTCGTTCACCTATATTGCTAGAATTTCCGGAATACTTGAAGGAGTAATCGTACTCCAGGAAATAAAAAGCGTGTTCCAACTCGAGGATTTACTCTTCTAGTCTCATATGTAAACTGAGTATACTTTACACTCAGATATGAATTTGTCCCTGTACTAATTTTCACTGATTCCGTTTACTTCCATTCGATACAGACTGGAATATGCGAAGAATTGAAATAAACCCGATATAGGCATGTCATATTATTACAACGTTGCGCAAATGGCGGATTGATGACTGCGTCCGGCTAATCAACAAATTTTCACTAATTCCGTTTACTTCCATTCGATACAGACTGGAAT
>WSXT02235288.1:0-15985 GCA_011762715.2 Neuroterus valhalla | reverse complement strand
CATTCCGATCATTTTCCTTCTACTTCTCTCAAAGACGTGTACAATAGACTTGTCCACCAGTATGTCTCCCGTTTCTTTGTACCTCTTCCCCGCCCTTTCTATTAGTCCCATCTTCATAATTCTTTTCTACACTCCTTTCCATATCTTTATATTTATTTACGAAAATGCACCGTCTAGAGCGATGGAGAAAACACACTTTCTCTTCCTTTCCTCTAAATTCATCTCTATAATGTTTTGTGAAATGGGAATGTTATCTATCCTACTCCTAACCTCGCTCAAACCTGCCAGACTTACCAGTAGTACTCCTTCTGCTTCTATCTCTTTCCGAGAGCATCTCCATTAACAATACTGTATTATTTGTAGGTTGTATTCATCGGAAGTTTAATAATCTTTCCTCTCTACCTTTCACTCCTTACTTATTCCATTCCCTTGACGCTTCTTTATTCTTCCATACTCTTTTTACTACTTTTTTCAACCTCTTCTTGTTTCCCTGCTACAGTGTATCCATGTCTCATTTCTCAACTCATTACTGCCTTCTATTTTGCCTTTCTTTAGTCTTTTAATCCAAACTTACTTCTCCTCACCCTTCATCTCAATCTCGCCTTTTTTCACTCTGCTTCTCTCCAATCCGTCATATATCTTTTCTGGCAAGCCTCAATTACACCTCTCCTAAATACTCTCCTCATTGGATTATGCTGATCCTATCCACTATTCCTCTTTTTCACTTTTCTACTCTGATAATAAATTTTCTCAACCTCCTCTTCATTTTTATTCTCATGATTTCCTTCTTCAAGTTCCTTTTTTCCATTCTCCTCCTCTTGCTTTTATATTCGCTTCTGTTCACGACGTACTTTTTAACAATTGTACCATCGGGCTTATATCCGATTTACATCTTTTCTCGTTCTATTTCTCTCTCACATTGTGATTCTAGTTCTCTCAACCTTTATTAAGACCCCCTTCGTTAGATCCTTCAGATACTTTCCTATTAGGTAGTGACCTAATTCTCCTCAGCTTTCATTTTGATTTTATTTACACTTTCCTAGCTCGGAAAAATTAAGTGATCTATAACTGTCGACAACACGGAATATTGCCAACCCTTCTACTAACCATCTGATAGGAATTTACCTTCTCTTCCTCTACTTGCATTGAAATAACCCCCTCTCTTCCCTGTTATTAATATTCCCCCTTCCTCCTGCTTGATTAAGTTATCTTCGTCCTCCTCTTCACTGGTACAATATTGTTCACATATGTCAACGAGACTATATCCCCTCCTACCACTTGTTTTCCCTTTCATCTGTTTTTATACCTTTTTCATTACCATAATCACTGAAAACAACAATAAGTTCAGCGGACCCCTTTTTCTCGTAACACGCTCTCCAAAATTGTGCAACTTTCTTTATACCTTCTCCCTTTCATAACCCCCTCTCTTATGCTTACTATCAGTAGTCTTATCTTTACCACTCTTTCTATTAGTCCTATCTTTTATTCCTCTCCTCTCCATTCCATACCGGACCTTTCTTTTCAACAATGAAAAGGCAGCCTTTGGATTGAGAGAAGAAGCACACACTTTTTCCCTTCTTCCTTACTCTTTTTCTCCAAAATTTTGTTCAATGAGTTTCCAATAGAATTTTTTCTCAATAGGTTCCGACTATACCTTTTACTCCTTTTTCACTTATCAGAGTTAGTTGACAATTATTCCATTTTCCTGGGAATCCTTAACCCGCCCATACTCTATTACTACTTCTTTTAGCATCCTTCAACCATATCTGATAAGTTAGTGATTACATGTATCTAATACCTCCTCCTCCCCTCAACTCCTTCTCACTCCCTTCTCACACTTTCTCTCCTTATTTGATCACACACACTCTTGCCACCTGTTCTTTCTCCGTATATCTTCCCTGTCTACATCCCATACCTGAAATCTCTTATTCCTTCTCTCATCTCGAATCGTATAAAATTGTTCCACTTACCTTCCTTTTTCACCTTTCTCAAGTATTCTAGTTCCTCTCCCGTGTCTACTACCATAAACAATCGTTTATATCTCCATTCCAGGATTTTTTTTCATCTCCTATCTTCCTCTTCAACAATCCATTAATTCCTAATGACTTGCGCAACTTTACATCCGCCCCTATATCACTACCCCTATTCTTATGTTGTCTCTGTTCGTACCACGTTGATTAGTTTTTTTTCACTCTTGGTACCTTTGTTTATGATTATCCACGGACATTTTTGTGCATCTTACTTCTCCCTGTTGCTCTATTCTTCTTCAAAGTTCTTTTCTATCCTTATTTGCCTCATCTCTCTTCTACTTAGTTCTTTCCTCTAAATATATCCAGGGCAGTTTCCATCTAGTATTTCTCTCACACGGCCACTCACACTTCTGCCTTTCTCTCTTCCTAGTTCTTTTTTCAGCATATATCCAGTATATTCTGGAAAATTCCAACTTACCCCCGAAACCCACCTCAAGAATCTTTCGTGAAATCTTTCTACTCTATTTTGATCCAACCACTCCCAAATCTCTACTCTTTTCCTCTGCAAATATAACAACATCATACACACATGCCAAAGAGTAGAGCTTCTTGCTACCTAAGGTCGCACCTTCTTCCCATTTTTCCTCAAGCACTTCCTTCAAGTCTGACAAAATTATAGGAAACAATAGTGAAGTCAACGGCTAACCTTGCCTAAGACCTCCCTCTGTCCAAAACTCTCTCTCTGTCTCCTTTCTCATTTTCTATCCCCACGCTGAGCCTTGCCTCCAAAAATATTCCTTTTATTATTTAAATCAGCTCCTTATCTTTTCTCCTACCTTTCATATATTGCCACATTATCTTCTGCTGACTGAGTCAAACGCTGCTTCGAAATCCACAAACAAGGCTACTAGTAAACTCTTTTTCGCCTCATTTTTATGTTTACTAGATAGTTGAAAAAAATCACCAGTTGTGGTCTTCCTATCCACAGGTAACAAATTTCTCCTGCCTGTTAGGCCGTCGTTCCGTAAAAGTTTCATTCATGTTTTCTTGAGCCCTTCTTTTCCTTAAACACATCATCTTCGTTATACTCACCCTATCCTCACCCTCATCGTGGTCTCATAGAATCCTGGTCTCTTCTTCTTGATTAGACCTTTATCCATCTCCGTTTAAACAAATCTGACATGAAAACCTTCTTGTTCACGGAGTCTTATACTGTTTGAGGAGGAGGATAAGGGGATCAGTGATGGATAAAGAGGAGCCACAAGGCTTAAGTATGGATAGCGATATGAAGGTTAAGAATAAAGTGGATAGCGTGGATCTTAAACTAAGAGAAAGATGAGCTGAAAGCAGAGGGAACAAGATAAGAGAAGAGAGGTAATAAGATAAGGAAGGAGGAGTAAGCGTTCCAGATGGAGAAAAGAGAATAAGTCTACGAAGAGGAAAGGGTACATATGAAGAGAAGGGAAGAGAAAGGATAGAGAGTAATATAAAGTTGTATATAGAAGAGGAATAAGGAGCTTGTGCTGATAAGGCAATTGTATGGGCTGAAAAAAGGGAGGAGTATGAGACAGAGGAAGAAGAACGTTCAACGAAAAATCAAAGCACGGGGAACCGGAGAAGAGGGTGAAATTCTTCCCGACTTTTTATGAGAGGTTGGTTGATTCAGTTACAATGGGAACATCAAGGAAGATGACAAAGGGAGAGTAACATTCCAAGGCAAAGATAAGATGGTGAAAAATCGCATATCGGCTAGAGAGAGAACAATTGAGAGAATAGAGGAAATGAGAGTGGTCATCAAACAGGCTTCAAGCACTCTCCGATAATAGTGAAACTTAGATGTTCAGGATGGTAGCGGTATGGTAGGCAGCAAAGAAAGTATAAAAAAAGGATGACCTGGTCGTGCGCGTCGAGAATTCAGAGGAATTAGCGGAGTGAATAAAAGTAGGAAGAAGATTATGGTAGCACGCAGAGCTTTAGGAGAGTAAGGTTTTATGAATGAACCTAGACTCGCGTGTTGAAAAGTTAGAGGATATAACAGAAAGGATGAAGAGGGGAGGATGAAGTAGAGAGGATGGTGGAACGCAAAAAGAATGGATCAATAAATCTGGATCCACGCGTTGAACAATTATAGAAACACAGAGAAATAAGGGGGGAGGGGTAAAAAGTAAGGATTGTGTATAAGGAGAGTCACGAGGAAATAAAAGAATGTATGAAAAAGTAAAGGTAGAGGGAGATGAAGGAACACGAATATACTCGGAGGAAGAGGCAACATGTGAAATTTTTGGAGGAAAGAATGGTTTCGCAGTAGGGAAGATCATTGGAAAGGTGAGAAAGGAAGGGAAGGAGTAGATGGTGATCAAAAGGAAAAAGAGAGGAAGGAAGGGCATGAACGAGAAAATCAGGAAAGGTAATGATAGCTTTGATCTTATTGAGTCTCTGCAAATAGTAGCTGCAATTGAATTCCTGATTGCCAGACATATCTATTTTAGTCTTGTGTCAAAGGAATTCTCAATATTATTATGCAAAGTGGCATGTATGAACTTATTGGCATAAGATGAATGGATGGTAAGCTATTATCTTATGTAGTACATGGGAAGAGATGATCTTCAAGATTTTCTTGTAACGGCAGGATTCATTATTTGCATGATAGATGGCTCGTCCACAGTAGCTCTTATACCTTCATCTTCCGCACGCGAAAGTGTTGTCTCTGTTACAGACTTGCTTCCACTTCCAGAAAGAAAAAAGAATTTGAGAGCTTGATGATGACACGCCTTTCCCAACTTTGGAATAAGTTCAGTTTATCGAAAGATATCATGAAGTTTTTTTCTAATTCACAAAGAACATCTTCTTTCATACCATGATTAACAAGTCATGTATTTTTCTACAAGAAATGTCCACTCCAATCAAAATTGATGTATCATGCCTTCACCAACTCCACAGTAGAAACGAAGTTGATCATTCGCCATACTCTGTAGACATTGCAGGGTACGTTATTTTCACCTTGTAATATTGGGCCACAACTCTATACATGCAGGGAGTCTGCATGCATGCACAGCAGACGATCTTTTCATCTCGTATATCTGATGACCACTGATCTGTATTTTAGCCTGGATAGAAGATAGTCATGTATTTTTAGGTAGAAAAGCAGACACTTTTCGATGTCTCATAACGCATGATGTTCCGAATAGGCATGATAACATAGTCAGCTGACTCAAGAACTTACTCCAATGTAAGGTTCGATTCGTCCTGCAATTGTACAATCCAATATCCAGAGTATAATACAGATCAGGCCGACATTCGTAACGACATCCACTATCCAGAGTATAATACAGATCAGGCCGACATTCGTAACGACATTCACTATCTAGAGTATAATACAGATCAGGCAGACATCCGTGACGACATCCACTATCCAGGGTATAATACAGATCAGTGCCTGAAGGACCTTCATTAAATGGAAACAGCCCTTTCCGACTCTGTTTATTTAAGCCAGAGGATTCTTGGCCAATTTAGCTATGAATTTCTCTGGCAAATTTTCGCTGCGTGTTGGCGCCTCTCGCACGTGGCCCTACTTTTGCATGTGAGGCACGTAAACAAACGTGGGGTTTTATCCAAATTTTATAATATTTGTTATGATGCATCGCGATGTGTGTCAAAGTGTTTGTATTTAAGTGTAACGATTGTAAAGTCACCAATTGAAGGGAAATTGAGTGCTGTCTTGGAGATGAAGAATGCTCAAATGCATAGCTCCGAACTGTCATTCTGGCTATAACTCGACTCTCACAAAAGGTGAAAAAGTAAAATTTTTCAAAGTTCCCCAAAGTTCAGTTGACGAATATCAGAAGGGAATAATGAGGGATCATTTCATTGTAAAAGCTGGAAAGTTTGTTTACGGGAGTTTTAATTCTGCTCCTATTGTAAAGTCTGAATTCTAACCTATAAAAAATGCATGGTTGCCATTCACCGGCAGTGACTGTCAAAAAGTCCTTTTATATACTGAATAAGATTTTACAATTAAAAATTGATTTCTAATGAACATGATCAAATAAATATTCAAGGAACGATGAAATAAAAATTTTACATCTATTCTTTAACATCTTATTGCCTAGAAAATGAATTTGAAAAATTGAACATATTATGGAGAATAGACAAAAAAGATATGTTATATAGTATCTTTCATTTAGGTAATATGATTTTCGAATAATAACTCAATTCTTGATCAACTCTTGAACTGGTGCACAAATTTTCCTGTGTAATTTTCTCCTGCAGAAAATTGGTAGAAAATTTCAAACTGTAAAATCCAATTTGAGAAGCGAAGAAGCACACATTAATATCTACAACTCCTAAAAATTAATAATAAAACACAAGAATTCAATGACCGAATTCGGTCTAGAATCAGACTAGAACTCTGAAATGGCCCTATTGGGATTCAAATGAAAAGAGTAGAAATAAATGACAAGGCATCCTCCAAATTTCTCTCCTTCTCTTTTTCCCTTTTTCATGCTCCTCATCACCTCTCTTTTGAATCTCAGTACAATAACACTGAAGTTATTATGTTATTGCTTTGCGATTTTAAAATTATAGAAAACAGACGGAAGGATGAAAAAAGAGGAGGAAGAGGATACTCGATATTTCATGTTATCTATTTATAATTTATGTTATAGAAAAGCACACGCATAATATATTCATTCATTCCGCCCATTCAGCAAATGTTTTTTAATAGTACCAATTTATAATAAATTTCTTTGCGTATTTAGCACAACGTGGGGTCATTATTCGATGATAAAAAAAATTGAATCTCACTTCTTCCTGAAACAATTTGTACATTATTAAGAAATAGTTATTTCACAATTAATTTCAATCAATAATCTTATTCCAAATGATCATGCCATGCTTAATTCTAACTCAAGAAGCGTCGATTTAATTAGAAATGATTTCGCCTTTATTTTTGAAATTGAAAAGGGCACGTCTTTTATGAACTATTGAACATCAATTTCTTCCAGAATTATCATGCCATTTTTTTTCTTATCCAGAAGACGTCTTTTTATAGCAAATTATCGTGCCATGCCTTTTTTGGAACGGAAACTTCTGGTTCATTCAAACATTTACTCCACACTTCGTTTAATCAGAGAAAATCCATTTCATCACAAATGATCATTCCATGCCTCCTATGCTCGCGAAATGGTCAGTTTTATGGTAAATTATTGTATCCCGTCCTCTTCAACCTAACTCAACGTTAACTCAATTTTGAATGATCATGCTACACCTTTTTTGACTCGGAGGAGGCCGTAGTATCTTGAATGACCATTTTGCCTTCTTCAACTGGAAAGAACGTCCTTTTGATCAAAAATGATCATGCCAACCTTTTTTTTTTTCTAAAAAAAGCTTTTTCATCCAAAATGGTCAAGCCAGACCTGTTGCTACACGAAAAACGTCCATTAAACCCTAAATTATCGTTCTACACCTTTCCTGACTATAAAAAGGTTCATTTCATTCAAAATGATCATGCCATAGCTTCTCGAACTAATATGGACATTTTTTTTAAATTGGTCGAGGGGGACCTTTTGCTACTCAAAGAACTTGCATTTAAGTTAAATTATCGTTCCACGCCTTTTCCAACTCTAAAGAAGTCCATTCAATTCGAGATCATAATTCTATGCCTTATTCAACCCAGAATAGATCATTTCATCCCAAATTATTATCAGCGATCAGAAAAATGTCTGACTAATCCAAAATGATCATGCCACGCCTTCCTTATCTGCAATAAAGACCATTTCCTTGATGAAACACAACCGTTTTGCAAACGTTCTTGAAATTTTCTCTGGAAAACTAAAAACGTTCCGAAAACGTTTGATACTTCCGTTGATTTTTGAGAGTCAAGTGAAAAAAACGTTTCCAAAACATTTTGCAAACGTTTTTAAAACGTTTGACCAATAAAATTTTGAGTAAATACAAATTCAACTTGTATCTCAAAAGTTTGGAAAACGTTTAATAGAAATTTGGTAAACATTCGAAAGAAGTTTGAGAAACGTTTGGAAGTAGAATTTTGAACTACGAAAAATTACGACCGTATCCCCAACGTTTGGTAAACGTTTGGAAAACGTTCGATTAAATAAATTATCCGATAGGTGGCGTGATGTTTCTCACAAGTGGCAGGAAACTATGTTGATTACTATATATACGACTTTCAAACATATGTTAAGATGAAAAGACACGGAAAAGTTATCATTAGAAATTAAGGTATGGTCCAAATACCCTTGAAAGTATATGGGCCACTAAAAAAATTTATTTTTCGATTAATTAATTTATTGATTTCGATTTTAAAACGTTTATAAAATGTTTTGTTTAGTCAAAGTATCAAAAATGTGCGGAAGTATCCGACGTTTTGAAAACGTTTTTTTCCACTAAAATTTACAAACGTTTTAGCGATTGCCGGAAAACGTTTCCAAAACGTTTGAAGGACGTTCGGCGTTATACGGGTTCATCTTCAATTATCATTGCATGCCTTTTCAACAAAAACTAACGTTCATTATATCTTAAATTTATTTATCCATCTACAATTTGGAGAAGCGTTCAGTTCATTTCACGGTTCGACGTCGTGCCTTTTTAACCAATTACAATATCCATTTCATTCAAAATACCCAACTCAACAAAATACTTCACACTTTTCTCAACTTGAAAATGCTAGTTCATCCCAACTGAGCATGCCATGCCTTATCGAACATGCCAAGGAGTTTATGTAATGATGAACTATTGTTGCCAAAAACACGTCCTTCATTCTAAATCATCGTGGCGATTCATCCCAAATACGCATCTCGATTATGCAAATTCATCCTGAATACGCATCTCGATTAGGCGAATTCATCCCAAATAATCATGCCATGTCTACACAACTCCACAAGACGTCCGTCCCGTCCCAAATAAATATACAGAAGACTTCCGTTTAGCTGAACCGCTACGCGACGTAAAAATTCGTTTAGCTGAACTCTAGAGAAATCCCTACCACTGTCCCCCTCTGCATGAGTGTTTATAGAGGTGACTTCTAATTGGTTGCTACCGTGATTCTATTTGGTTGCTTCCGCCAGTTGCTTTCTTCTGGGGGTAGAGGGGGCCGCTCGAGTTCAGAAAAACGAGCGTGGAAGCGTTCAGGTAAATGGAAGTTCAGCTAAGCGAGAGTTCAGCTACACGGAAGTTTTCTGTACCACGCTTTTCTTCCACTTAGATTAAGTTTATTCCAGTCCTTATGATCACACCAAGTCTTTTGCAACTCCAACATATGTCTATTTCATCCTAAGTAGTTAATAGGAATAGTTCATTCCATTCCAAATTGTTGTTTCTTGTCTTCTCCAATCAGAATAGATGTCTGCTCCATTTCAAATACCTGCTCAACACCTTTTGCAACCAATATTTTGGCATCTTCTCAAATGACCTGAGTTATTATTTACGCGAAGATCAAATTTGAGGTCGAACCTCGAGGTTGGTATCACAATTTGAGTGGTCCTACAGGCTCGCCCGCCGAGTTTCAAATAACTGATCGTCAATCAGGCCGAATTGTGGTTGTTGAATCTTTTTGAACTCGAGGATGACTTTGCTCTGCCATGCCGCGCCACGCCGCAATGCCTCAAAGTTTAGGATGACAGCACACTCATCAGATGAAGTCGAATTCTCATTGCGAATGTGAAGATGATTCAATGGTGTTATTCTTTTACCATTCTTCCGCAAGTGTAAAGAGGTGCCCTTACTCCCTGGGCCCAACATAAAGGCTGTAAGCAGGAACAAGTTTGAAGACGAGAGGAAAAAAAAGGATTTGAAGGAGGGAAAGGGCGTTGTACATTTCTCCTTCGGAGAGGTAGATTAAGAAACAGAGTCGCTGCGTGGCGCCTGAAGTGGATGCAATGAGGAAATGATTTCCTGATGTACAAAGGTGTCCGAAATCGAGTTTGGGCTCGTGATTACTGCAGGGTGAATGTACTCTGAATAAGATTTTAAAGAGAAGGATCATTTGATTCTACTCTTTCTCTAAACATGGAGGAAACCCATCTGTCTTAGCTCAAATAATCCTTCCACGCCATTTACAACCAAAAGACTTCAACTTCATCCTGATCTATCGCTTTACGCCTTTTTTTACTCACCAATTTCCATTACATCCGAATTGACGATGCCACGCCTCTCCAAAATTGACGAAGATCAATGACATCCTAATTGATCACGCCACCTTCCATCTAACTTCTAACATGCCATTCGATCCTGGATGAGCGTGCTAGACCATTTCAAACTCAAAAAATCATTTTCATCCTAACTGATTATGTCATGTATTTCCAAATTGGAGAAATGTGAATGCCTTCCCGAATTACCATGTTACACTTCTTCCAAATAGAAAACGTCAGTCCCGTCCCAATTTATCATCCCAACTCTTGTCTGAATGAAAACAAGTTTACTCGATGCTGAATGAGCATGCTCTGTAATCTATTTGCAACAAAAGATCATTCCACGACTTCTTAAGGGGGTCACTCCGTGTGTTCGGTCGAAAAAATCGATTCTTTTTTTTGTTCTAAAATTTAGTCCTACAAATGTGTAGAATATGCTCGTAAAGTAATATTCCAATATTCGAAGTCGTTGGACAGTTACAGCTCTTAGAACGACTTCCTGTGCGGACTGTTTGGTCCACGACCCGGCTGCTCCAACGGACCTATTGGCACTCTAGGGCGTGACAGCTTCTACTAATTAGTTCAAAATCAGTGATCGGCTTCATGAATGTTCGTTTTTACAATGCATCAATAAAAAGGACACAAGCCTACCAAACAATGGTGAGAAAAGATATCATTGTTTAAATCGTTCTTTACCTTTCAAACGCGTTTTTCTCGAAACCGCGTTTTTCGAACTGGCCGGCATGGTATCCCAAAAACGGTTTGAACCAATTGCTTTGAAATCTACAGGGTAGATTCAGCTCATGTGTATGCACAGCCTGAACTAGGATAATTAGAAAATTCCTAATAGTTTTCTTTTCCGTAAGAAAATAATCGAAAAGTGGCGGAGTGGTGCCATACGCATTATAATAAAGATTTTGTTTCTAAACTTGCACAATATACTGTTCAAATGTTGACAAATATATAGTGAAAAGTTCAAAGTTGTATATTGATATGATTCGTAAGAAGAAGATCATAATGTTATCAAATCAAAATGGGCCAGACCATCCAGTCTTAACATGCTATGCATTTCACAACTTGGGAATTCCACTTTTGTACTAGTCCATTTCTGAAACTGCCATTTCAGCCTTTTTAAACTGAAGAACGTCAATTTCTTCCTGAGTTATTGTTTCCTGCCTTTCCTACGAAAAGGATTCCATTTAATCACAAATTATCTTGGCATGCGTCTTCAAAATTGAAAAAAGTCAATTGCATTGCAATTGATCACGCCACTTCTTATCTAACTTCCAACATGCCGGTTTGATCCTGAATGAGAGTGCCAACTCAAAAAGTCCATTTTATCCAATTTGACCACGCCATCCCCTATCCAACTTTAAACACGATCATTTGATCCTGAATAAGCGTGTTTGAACGTTTTCAAATCGATAAACTCAATCTTAAACCGAATTAATATCCCACGCCTTTCTCAATTCGGAAGATATCTATTTGATTCTTCCGTCAACTTGGAAATTCTATTTTCGTATTAGTCCGTTTCATCTTGAGTTATCATTTCACGCCTTCTCAAACTAACTAAAGTTGATTTCTTCCTAATTTATCGATATACGCGTTTTTGACTCAAAGAATTCCATTTATTCACAAATCATCTTGGCATGCTTCTTCGAAATTGGAAAAAGTCAATTGCATTGCAATTGATCACGCCACTTCTTATCTAACTTCCAACATGCCGGTTTGATCCTGAATGAGAGTGCCAACTCAAAAAGTCCATTTCATCCAAATTGATCACGCCATCCCCTATCCAACTTTAAACACGATTATTTGATCCTGAATGAGCGTGTTCGAACTTTTTCAAATTGATAAAGTCCACACGGAAAGGGAAATGGAACGTCTGCGCGCTCCACACTGAGCCGTTCATCTGCTCTGATGCGTGGACGCCTGAATGCTTATTTTGGGTAGCAAGACGGCGCTAGTGTTGTCTGAATGCGCGCCAAACTCTTCCGGTGGATAATCCGCCGAGCTCTCGGACCGTTTTCAAACAGTCGTCTCCTTCGGAGTTCGAGGGCTCGGGTTCGGCGGATTATTCGCCGATCACTTAAGCGCGTGAACGAACGAATTGGCTTGCCACGCCACACGCCGAGGAAATGGGCATTCAGGCGTCCACGCATCAGAGCAGACGACCGTCTCAGTGCGGAGCGCGCAGACGCCCCGTTTCCCTTTCCGTGCATCTCAAACAAAACTGATATCCCATGCCTTTCTCAATTCAGAAGATATCTGTTTGATTCTTCCGTCAACTTGGAAATTCTATCTTCATATTAGTCCATTTCATCTTGAATTATCATTTTACGCCTTCTAATACTAACTAAAGTCAATTTCTTCCTAATTTATCGGTTCATGACTTTTTTACTCGAAGAATTCCATTAATTCACGACTGGTCATTCCATGGTTCTCCAAGATTGGAAAAGGTCAAGTACATCGCAATTGATCACGCCACTTCTTATCTAACTTCCAACATGCCGGTTTCATCCTGAATGAGCGTGCTGCACCTTCCCAACTCAAAAAGTCTATTTCATCCCAATTGATCACAACGCCCCTATATCTAACTTCAAACACATGCATTGGATCCTGAATGAGCGTCTTCCAAATTCTTTAACTCGATAAAGTCTATTTCATAACAAATTATCATTCCATGCTTTCCTTGACTCAGAATATATCTATTATATTCCTCCGTCAATAAAATTTATCATTCAATCAGAACAGTCCGATTTATCCTTAATTAGCCTACTTCACACTAGTCAACTTGGAAATTCCATTCCAGTAGTTATCGATTTTCTCTTGAATTATCATCTCACGCTTTCTTAATTTAAAAAACGTCAATTTTTTCATAAGTCATCGTTTTATGCCTTTTTTTACTCAAGAAATACCATTTCATCACAAATGAACATGCCGAAATTCTTCGATTTTGAACAAGATCAATTACATCCCGATTGACCAGGCCTCCTCTTTTATATCTTCCAACATGCTCGGTTGATCCCGAATGAGCGTGTTCCACCTTTTTCAACTCGATAAAGTCCATCTTGGAACAAATTAATATTCCACGCCTTTCTCTGTCCAGTAGATATCTATTGGATACTTCCGTCAATCAAAATTGTTATTAAATCAAAACATTTTGATCCATCCTTAATAAACATGCTTTACATTTCTCAACTTGGAAATTCCGTTTTGGTTTTGGTCCATTTCATCTTGAATTATCACTGTACGCCTTTTTACACTAAAAGAACGTCAATTTCTTTCGTGAGTTATCGTTCTATTCCTTTTTTACTCAAAGAATTCCATTTCATCACGACTGACCATGCCAAGATTTTCTAAAATTGAAAGAAGTCAATTACGTCTCGATCGATCACGCCACCTCTTATCTAACTCCAACAAACCTGTTGGATCCTGAATGAGAATGCCAACTGAAAAAGTCCATTTCATCCAAATTGATCACGCTATCCCCTATCCAACCTTAAACACGATCATTTGATCTTGAATGAGCGTGTTCCCTCTTTTTCAACTTGAAGAAGTCAATCTTGCACCAAATAATAATGCCACGCCTTCATTGATTCAGTATATATTTATTCAATTTCTTAGTCTGTTAGCATTGTCACCAAATTCGAACAGTTTGGTAAATCCTGGATCAAAATGCTATGCATTTTTCAACCAAACAAAATGTCTATTTTATCTGGAGTTATCATTTTACGCTTTGTTCAACAAAAAAGGTCAATTTCTCTGGTAGTCATCGCTTCACGCTTTCTTGGAATTGAAGAATTCGATTTCACCACACATGACCATGCCATGCTTCTTCAAAATTACACAAGGTCAATTACATCCCAATTCATCACGCCACCTCTCATCTAACTCCACCTTTTCTAACGCAAAAATGTGTAATCCTGTTACAAATTATCATTTCAGGCCTTTCTCAACTCAGGAGACATCAATTCATTCATTCCGTCAATGAAAATTGTCATCCAATGAAAACAGCCCGATCTATCCTTAATCAACATGCTTTGCATTCCTCAACATGGAAATTCCATTTTTGTATCAATCCATTCCATCTTGAATGATCATTCCACGCCTCCTCAATCTGGAAAACGTCAATTTCTTCCTAAGTTATTCTTTGATGCCTGTATTTTACTCAAAAAATTCCATTTTATCCCAACTGATCATGCCATGCACTTTCAAATTTTAAAAATGTCAATTCCATCACAAATTATAACTTTAACCCTTCCAAAGAGATAACGTCAATGCTATCCCAAATGATCACGCCAAACCTTAGCTAACTCTGAATACGTCTATTTTATCCTGAAGAAGCGTGGTGCACCTTTTCAAACTCAAAAAAGTCCATTTCATCACAAATCATCATGAAAAGCCTTTCCAATCTCGAAGGAGGACTTTCTGACCCAATTGACAATTACAAAATTTTGGTAGCTTTAAATACGCCAAATCTTCTTAAATACCCATTAAATACCCATTTCGTCTTAAATGACCGTGTCATGCCCTTTTGAATGTGATAAAAAGGCAATTTCATCTCGAATACTTGTGTCACGCTGTTCGCAGGATAGGCAAAAAAAGCAATGAATCGCAGGCGATAACGCATCGTTGTATTCTTGATACCGCGGCTTTCGTCAAGAGTGACGTCAACGTAATAACTCTTCCACTTCTTCCATGGGTTTTACTGAAACCGAGGAATACGAGATCTTGGAAGGTCGAGCTTCGCACTTGGGTTCTTTGCTCCTGATCGTGTACCTGGTATATCGTCACGGAACTTGCTTCAGCGACAATTTATATAGCGACATTCCAGGCCCTCTGTATTCATAAAAACGAATTGACGATCCCAGAAGTTAAGGAATTATCGCATCTTGAGGTACCTTTCAGACAAGTACTGTCATTGCACAGGAGATCAGCGGAACCTCACAAGTTTCCAGTTTCTTTTCCTCAGTTACCAGCTGAGGGAACTGCATTTCCTCATGCAAGCAGAAAGTGGTCGATTGACGAAGAGGAAGGGGATCCTCATCAAAATACTAAGATTCTAACAACTTTGCCTTTACAACTCGAAAAATCCATTGAATTTGGAAACGCTGTGCCACGCACTTTTCAAGACAGAAAATTTTCCATTAGACCATTTTTATCCTCTATTTGGCATGCCACGAAGGTTCTAACAATGCACGTCTAATCCGAAGAATTGACTTTTCTATCCTCATTTAACGTGCCTGGCCTTTTTCAACTTGAACGAGTGGGTTTCATCACAAATAGCCGTCACATGTCTTTTTCAACCCAGAAAATTTTCCATTCCACCCTCTTCATTCTCTATCTGAATTGTCATGGCAGTTTCAACAATGCCTCTCTAACCCGAAGAATTGACTTTTTTATCCTCATTTAACGTGCCTGGCCTTTTTCAACTTGAACGAGTGGGTTCATCACAAATAGCCGTGCCATGTCTTTTTCAAACCAGAAATTTTCTCATTACACCATTTTTATCCTCTATTTGGAATGTCACGCCGGTTTTAACAATACCCCCCTCACTCGAAGAATTTACTTTTTTATCTTTATTTAACATGCCTAGCCTTTCTAACTTGAACCAGTCGGATTCGTCAAAAATAGCCGTGCTATGCCTTTTTCAACCTAGAAATTTTTCCATCACGTCATTTTTATCCTCAATTTGCCATGTCACGCCGGTTTAAACAATACCTCTCTAACTCGAAGAATGGACTTTTTTATCTTTATCCAACATGCCTAGCCTTTTCCAACTTGAACTAGTCGGATTCATCAAAAATAGCCGTGCTATGCCTTCTTTAACCTAGAAATTTTTCCATCACGCCATTTTTATCCTCA
>WSXT02235277.1:0-15985 GCA_011762715.2 Neuroterus valhalla | reverse complement strand
CCCATATCTGGGAGGCTTCCCCTATCCGCAACCTGGGGAGGCGCCCGATAGGAGATCTAGCAAACACCAACGGGAATAATAAGGTTGAATTTAAATTGAATCGTTCTTTCTGTAAGCACAGGTGTGATAGATAATTTTGACCCAAAGTGAGTTCAATTCAGAATTTTCTCAAAGAGAAAAATTAAATTATTGCATAAGCTACGTTCGGGACTTTGTTTGTTATAAATAATTAAACATGAAGGAAAAATGCTTGCCTGATAATGAGAAATCGAGGAGAAAGAAAGTAAACGTCGAGGATCATGAAAAATACGCTATTCTTCTGAAAATCTATTTTTACTGATTTAAAGCAATATTTTACATCTCTTGTTGTCAACAACGTAATTTTAAATTCGATGCTGTTCAATTTTGGTGAACCTTGGTCCCTACGAATCGTATGTGTTTGCATTTTCCAGATATATAAGTGTACTTTTCAATCTGAAGAAAAGGTCCCTTAGCGTCCCAAAATTATTTTCTGTGATATGATCTTTCAAGAAAAAATAAACATTGCTCTTTAAGACTTTGAATTCAGAATGACTTTTCATGCATTCATTTCCATTCGGTAGGCGTTTCTCGTCAGCGATTTCTACAAATTATAATCAGCTTGTCTTCTCTTCCGTTCCTTCTCCTAAAAAATCACCACTAGGACGCTGAGAACTCTTCTTTCAGATTGCGTCACATATTTCAAATAAGCTCTCTTCTAAACAAAAATTTACATTTAAAAAAAATTATGATTACAGGGCCTGCTTCCGGAGTAAAACGGTTATTGGAGCCCATGGCCCGGTGCTGGTTGCACCAGTGCTGGTGGTGGTTCCTGCTCGTTACCTTTCTCGGATGGTTGCTTCTTCCTAACGCTAATTCGTCCTTAGATTCGAAAGCTGGTGCAGGAATTTTAGTCTTCCTACGGGAAATTTGCGATCCAGATTTCAACACTTCAATGGTTCAAGACCTATTGAAATCGCACAGCTCAAACATCACCATTGCCATGATTCCTAAATCTCGTGAGTAGTTCATTTTTATTGAAAACCGCGTCCTTTTTTGATTTCAGATTATGTCATGCTAGGAAAAAATTATTCTACTATAATCACTTCCAATTTTGTTCAGTATCCTTTTTGTCCAAATTAACGAGAGTCGAGCATGGCACCTTGAGTCAATAGTGCATCTCAAATGTTTGTCCTTAAAAGACTACCACCACTATTCATGTCAGCAGAAGTTGAAAACTTGGCAAAAATTTATAAAACCGATGTGTTTTAATATCTCTCTGCTGATGAGATTATTATAAAATGCAAAAAGTTTTATATTCGACTCATTCTTGTAGTCGGTTGTTCTGAAAACATAACATGATGGTCAATTCTACAATCTTTATGCATGTTGGACTCAGTTGGTTTTCTGTATCTTATTTTTAACGTCGTTCCAACAAAACACCTTCCTTTTTTGTCTGGTTAACTTAATGATAAATCTCACCAAATAATAAAAGGACGGTTGGTTTTGTTTATAACTAGAATGTGAGATGGCGTGAATAATTTTGTATTATATTCATGCTGCAGTTATCATTTCAAGAAATAGATCAGAACTAAAAATTTTATTCTTTCTACGTATAAAAAAGATGTGCTCTGAATAACTACTTGCGAATCTCAACTGAGCAAAACTCTTTGAAATTTGAGTCCATACTACAAGCGAGGTATGGATGAGTTCCCTGATTGAATATAGCATGTTACATGTCTCAAAAAAAATGTCTGATCTGCAAATACCAGTTTATATATTTCTCTTTTGGCTCAGCCCACGACATGCCAATTAATCTCTTCAAACACTTTTTTTTATACGGTAGAGAGTCCATACAAGGAATTTGTTCAATCCAAGACAAAGTTCTGGTAAGAACAACATAGGACAATGATGATCAACCACTTCCAATCTTACGGCGTAGTTTGGATTGTTTATTGGCAAATGAAGTAGTCTCTTAAAACTCTTTCAGTCACGCTATTAGAACGCCGAAACAACAATCACGTTAACATACTATTCCATGTTTTCAAGGTCATCTGTTACGAATCTGAAATCAGATTTTGAAAATTCAAAATAGCGGATTCAATATGGCATACTAAAAATTTTACATTGTCAAATTGGGATAAACAGACTTATACGTGGTTTTTTGAGGTCGCTGATTACAAATCTGAAATCAGATTTTGAAAATTCAAAATAGCGGATTAAATATGGCGTACTAAAAATTTTACATTGTCAAATTGGGATAAACAGACTTATACGTGGTTTTTTGAGGTCGCTGATTACGAATCTGAAATCAGATTTTGAGCAATCCGAATGGCGGATTCAAAATGGCATACTAAAAATTCTACAATGTCAAATTTGGATGAACAGATGTATACGTAGGTTCTTGAGGTCGCTGATTACGAATCTGGAATCAGATTCTGAACATTCCGAACGGCGGGTTCAATATGGTGGACTAAAAATTTTACATTGTCAATTTTGGATAAACAGATGCATACGTTGGTTTTCGATGTAGCTGATCACGAATCTGACATCAGATATTGAACCTCCTAAATGGCGGATTCAATATGGCGGACTAAACATTTTACATTCTGCCCGATTTGGATAACCAGATGTATTAATGAGTTTTTCAGGTCGCTGATTATGATTCTGAAATCAGATTTTGAGCATTCCGAATGGCGGATTTAATATGGCGTACTAAAAATTTTACATTGACAAATTGGGATAATCAGATGTATACGTAGGTTTTTGAGGTCGCTGATTACGAATCTGAAATCAGTTTTGAAAACTCGAAATGTCAGATTCAATATAGTAGACTAAAAATTCAACATTCTGTTGAATTAGGATGAACAGATGTATACGGAAGGTTTTTGAGACTTGGATTAGGAAACTTGAAATCACGATCACAGTCGTAGCACTCATTATTCGGAAAAGAAAGTGATTAGAACATTATATCTGTGCTGTACAATTTCAAATAAAATTTTGAAGGATTCCACGTTTTTTCAAAAATTTGTGCAACTATCGAAAATAAAATATCAAATTTGACAAATTTAATAACCAAACAGTAATAATTTTCAATAGCCTACTGAAAGGTTCGAAAAAAATATAAACCTGATGTTATTATATATGGTGCGAGGGAACAGTTTTTTTCATATGGAATAATTAATCCATAGGGTCGCCATTTCGGATCTATCACTTTTGATTCTGCGCGTCACATGGAATTTTTAGTTTATATATGTTGTGAAAACTGAGTCAATGCAAGAAAATATCCTTTTTAGAGACGTAAGTGCTCGTATGAATGATACATCGTCAATTTTCATCATGTGAATCGCCATATTGATTCTCACATAGAGAGAAAAACCATAAGATTTAATAGCATGAAAGAGACTGGTTATATGAAAATGAATTCATCAACGGGAAATGATCTATCAACATGAAAGTCGCCATATTAGATTTGCCATGTTGAATCCGCCATACCGAGAGATAAGCAAAGTCAGTTTTTATCCTTTCGGCCGCCATATTGGATCCACTATTATACTTTTCTGCTAATACGATAGTACTCATGCTATCTCGTCCAATCAGGTGATGATTTACAAGTAGTTTTGGTACATGTACACGATCATATTTTCTCGCTAACGAATTAGATCTTCGGAAACTTCCTTTTTCTCGTACACATTTGTCCATAGCAATATTAATCATTATAAATTTATAAAATGTCACCAGAATTACAAATACTGAGGCTATGTGTATCTGAAAATGTGAAAAATCCAAGGAGCAAGCATAATATTGCAAAAATATTGAGGTAAAGAAAAAGAAAAATGGTAGCCGATATATCGGCTCCTGTGACTACAAGGGTTAAAGCCCCTCAGCTGGATCCTCTCCTGAGACTCAAGAGAGGCCTAACCCTATGCTTAAGTACCGTTTAATAGTTAAAAATTTACCAAGCTTTCATACAATCTAATGCAGGCTGACCGAAAGTCTATTTTGAAGCTGTTAATGATTTTTGAAGTAGCATTCGAGGCTGCATTCGCTGAGCTCACAAGTTTCTTCTTATCATCAACAAATTCACAAGAAGTGCTTTGAATCACACCAAGATAATTTTGATTTTCTGTTTCCTCAATTCAATTCTCTCCAAGCTTGGAAAAACAAGAGCTTTATTACCCAATTCCTGGCGCTGTTGCAGAAAATGACGATTTTTAGTTTCACTTGCATTTACAACAAATCCATTTTGTTCACAATACAACCACAGCGCCTCAAGTTTCCTGAATAATTCCATGGGTGTTCCGAGAGAAAGACCAAGTTGTCCGCGTAAGCTAACAATAAAATTTCTAGCACACTATTTACCGAAAGAACTCTACAACTTTCATTCACTAGAGAAGCTCCAATATCATCGGCATACAAGTCCCTCATTATAAATTCGGAACATCATATTCCACTTACTTTTTTCCTTTATCTCAATGAGATACTCTGGTCCCTCAACCCACTTAATCATCTTGTACCACTTATTGTAATTTGATTCCATAACTTTTCTCCACCTTCCCTCTCTATGTCTCACCATCATCCCCAACTCTACCTCCTGCCATTCAACCCAATCTTCTTGCATGCCCTGTTCTTTCCTCATTTTACGTCTCTCTAACTCCCATCTTGAAGTTTTTAAATAACCTCTTTTCTCTTTATTTCAAATCTCCCTTAGACATGTTTATGCGATTTTGCTCCCGTCTCTCCTATCCGACTTTCCTTCAAACTTCTACGCCCTTTTTCTTTGTCTCGCTACCATTTTCTTTCTTCCTAGTTCCTCTCTTAATATATACCTTTGGAAGCTCCAACTTACCCCTATCACCCATCTAAAAAAGTTTTCGTGAAGACTCCCAAGTCTCTTCTGTTCCTTCCATTCCCAAATCTCCACAACATCGCACAGAAGCGCCCAGATAAGCACATAAAACATCCATACTCTCATCCTACAATCTTCCTTAAATCTTCTCTTCCCCATACCTCACACTTGGCTCATTATTTTACTCAGGCATTTGAACCTTTTCCTTACTTGTAGTTCGTTGCCTCCCCCTGCCCTAACCCCCCCCCCCCCCTCTCTTAGCCTGATACAGTACCCTTCTGTTTACTCTTTATTCCTCTACCTTCTAACCCTCTCCTTTCTTTAACAACGGCACCACTAGTCCCACCCTACGTTCCTCCGGCTATCCTGCGCCTTCACGTACTCTACTGTATACTCTGCATATCTCTTCTCTCACTTCTTCCCCACCATACTTCAGCGCTTCATTTTCCAAGCCAACTTCATCAGTTACTCTATCCTTTTTACCCTATCAATTGCCTCATTCACCTCTTCCCGGCTTATCTCATTCCCTTTTCCATTTCTCTCTCCGTTACTTATCTTTCTTCATCCCTTATCCTCTATTGCTCCCCTCCCAGCAAACCTTCAAAGTATCTTGTCCACTCTTTAATTTTTATCTCTCTATTCATTCACGCAATCTTTATCAAACCAAGATTTCTCGGCAGATCTAATCCCTTTTCCATCAGACATATAATGAGTTGTAGCTAATTTCTTCGCAGTATCAGAAATAATAGTTAATAAATTATCATGTAGCATGTCAACATCTCTATCAATATATGCAATCTCATCCTTTCATCCGAAATTGTGAACAAATTTATAAATGAAAAAGAGAAGCAAGTCATCAGACATCTTGAGAACTGGTAACACTTCAAAATCACCTGACAAGGCAAGCTCGTCAATTGAAGCCCATAGGAGATCAATTACACTTGAACATAAACGTGGGTAAAACGCTGAATTCGCAAGTGAATATTCTTGCGCCTGCTATTCAATAGCCACAATCCATTGTTGACCAAAGATAAGGCCAATCGCTTACCACTATTATTTACAACAGTCATTCGAGGTCCTTACAGCAAAACATTGTCACAGTTCAGAAAAATGCTTCTATCTAGTTCGTAAGCGTATCCACTCTACAATTAAAGTCAACTCCTCTGATTATGGGGAGCTACGAATGCGTACCATGTATTAAAGACAGCACTACAGCGAGATCCTCCAAAAATGAATTGAGATTCCAAAGTAGTGGAATGAAAACTACCCTTAATATTAACTCTGTCGAGTTACGCTGAACCTTGAATATAATACAGAAGACTTCCGTTTAGCTGAACTCTCGTTGAGCTGAACTTCCATTTACCTGAACGCTCCCACACTCTTTTAGCTGAACTCGAGCGGACCCCTCTACCCCCACTACTCGCGAGTAGACACGGCTCCGGCCGTCCTCGAAAGCGTGATTTGTATGTATATACGTATGCGTAGTTAGAAAGTCATATTATGTAAAACAACGAAAAACGGAACACGTAGCAGCTCGGGATGAAGGGAGCAACTGACGGTAGCAACCAATTAGAAGTCACCTCTAGAAACACTCATGCGGAGGGAGACAGTAGGGATTTCTCTCGAGTTTGGCTGAATGAATGTTTACGTTGCGTAGTGGTTCAGCTAAACGGGATTCTTCCTTAACATCTCTAGAAGAGTGAATTATATGTGCAGAATGCACCTGAGTGCTTGAAGCCACCAAAAAATCAGCCTTCGCCCTGCCTTTGGTTGCGTATCACCAAACTGGCGAATATAATAGCTGCATATCCCTAGAGAAACCTAAAGTATGCTTACTCGATGATTCTAAAAAAGTTTCATGTACGCATGAAACATCAGAGTAATTGAATGTATTTTCAAAATCTTTCAGGTTAGAGAAACGATACATGTTCCAAAAGATGATCTTAGAAGATTAATCAGGAAGCACTTCAACTTGGGAATCAAAGGCAAAAACTCCAGGCTTTATTGTCGAATCTTTTTTTTGTGATGGCTTCTATTGTTGTTGTCCTTTGTCAGAAGATCTCGGTTCAATGTACGACTTCTCTTTTCGATTTTGCTTCCATCTTCCCACTGCTCTACAACATCACTGAATTCATCCTGTACCTTGCGCTTCTTACTACTTTCAATAATTTGTTCCATCTCATCAGCTGCGATTATGTTATCACCAATGAGGAGTTTGTTTCTTCTAATATTGGTAGGGATGCCGGCGGCCTTCAAACGCTCTTCCAAGATACAAAGTTCGTTACTGTGCTCGCTTTCCTGTTTGGAACATCGACATACAAACTGGACCGCTCATCTAGATGCGCGAGCTCGAACGTAGTGGAAAGAAAAGGAGATAGTGCTCTATCCTCTGCGCACAGTGACGGCGCTACCATGTCGTGGGTCCCGTTCCATTGTTCACCCTTCACAAAATCTATTTGCCCAAAAAATAATTTCCGAAGTTTCCCTATGTGAATTTAAGAAATTAGTTTTTCGAACAAAATATAATTAGCATTGTGCGGGGTTGATCAGTTCGTCGTGGGGGCTAAGGCATGAGCTTTGGACCCCATTAAGGGTCCTGCTAACTACTCATGAGCGGTCTAGTTTATAAGTCGATGGTTCGGAACGATCATTCGCAATAACCAGGTTAAGCTTTTTAAAATCTGATAATTAAGTGAAGACAAGTATGATCCATTTTGCTACAATGAACCTTACAAGGATCGGACGACCACTTCTATTTTTCCTAGTCTACGAACATTTGCGATTGCCAACTCAGGTATATTCAAACTACGACTTGAGAATGTTGATATTATTGTAGCGAGCAGGCCTGAATGGTTGTCATCGTCCTTCATTCCGGAAATTTCAATGCTGTTCCCTCTTTCTCTTCAAGTTCTGCGTAATCTATTTTATTCTGCACACAAACCACTTTTTCAGATAAAGTCCCATACAAGCTCTAATATCTTACAAATTATTGCAAGATTCCAGCACATCTTTGCGTAGCTCATAATGCGAACTTTTGAGTTCTTCCAAGATCTTAGTGAAGGTTCCAATAAATTCCTTTAAGGGGGGAAGTACCCGAAGGCGTTTCAAAAAATCGATTTTTTTTATTGTCTTAATCAATAGGTATATGCTTTGAGAAAATTAAAGAAAAATTTCAAAAGCCGATCTTGAAAATTATGGAAGATATGTCACTTGAAAGTGGTTGGCGTCGATTCGAACGAGCGCGCTTGGCGTCAAGGATCCCTGCTGCGCGCGTAATCTAGATTACCGTCTCGTTTTTTTTCTGAGAATTCAGTGTGAAGAATATGACTTTTCCTCTACGAGACTGGTGGGGCCGATTAGCGTCTAATTTCGGTAGATTTCTCCTTCCTCGACCGCAAACTTTAAACGGCGTATTCTCGGAACCCTGTTTTTCAAATTGGCGTAAAGGATTACGAAAAAAGTATTGAGCCGATTTTTTTCATCCACCGCTTTTTTTGGAGGGCACGAAAAACTACCCTAGATAGACTACGGACATTAAGAAAAAATTATTTTTAGATCATTTTTAACGCGGAAATCATCGAAAAAAATTGCAAAAAAAGCAAAATTTTTTTTGGAAGCCTCATCTTATTAGTTGATATTCGAATTTTCTAAAGATCGTAGTCTATCTAGAACGAAAAACCCTCCTGTGTAAAATGATGTTTGGTTTTACGATTTCAGATGGAAATCGCGGTCAGGGTCCTTTACGCCAATTCCGATGTCAACGGAAACGTGACATACGGGAACCACCAAAAGTTGATTAATTAATTTTTCTCCATAATGCAAAATATATTTTTTTAGACTTTGAACATTGCCCTAGATATATCTGATATCAATTTTATGTGCACTGTTTCACATTCCCAAAAATGAATCGCGAAAAAGTACTTTTTCCGGCCTCTTCGGGTACTTCCCCCCTTAAATTTAGTTCATCTATTGTCACTACAACAATCAGGAAACTGTAATTCAAATATACACAAATTGATCTAAACTATTCACGACACACCTAATGCACGTAGGAAAAAGGTTTCAAGATATCGAGCTTGAAAATTCGGTTAAAAATATACTCCATGATAATGTACACGTTTTCAGGTTCACCGAAGCACACAAATAACACGTCTACTCACTACCGTCGCTCATTTGAGACTGATATCGTAGTTATTTTGATATCAAAGGCTTAAAAAATCTTAAAAAATATTAGGTGTAACAAAAAAAAGAACATTCTTGATCCTTCTCAATCTTTCCTCTGATGTCTCAGACTCGCCACTTCCCACAACACCAGAAGACGATCGAGACCACAAATACGAATCACATGAATACAAGTATGTGACCTGAAGTATACGACCCGTCCAACGATGAACAACCAGTCGTGATGACCCGTCTGCCTGCGGGACTCCTGTGATTGGACGCAGGCGAGAAGCGAGCATTAGGCCCAGAAGGGGGGGGGGGGGTGACACCAGCTTCTCCACTCTTGCCGGTTGATACAGGGAAAACTTGATACTAGAGGACAAAAAGACCGCGAAACCGCAGCTGCAAGTCAAATCCAAACTCGAACGTTATGGAAGTCAGCATCAGCACATAAATTATGAACATCGACAAAAGTGCGGTATGTCTCCCCTGAGAAAACTTGAAAGTGGTAAAATACTGGTTGTGGAAATTATACAGGTTAAATGATTCCTCCCTTTCCCGAGTCCTTTAGGAGGCGGAAAGGTGCCCTTGTGGTAGGTTAAGATGATAACTAAGGTCAAATACCCCTCCCCTTCTCCCTTTCTCAAGTACGGAGAGATGCTGCACTTTCGCCGTTCTAAAGAGAGAAAGATACCGTAAGTAAACGATTTGGTTCAGGAAGCTTGCCACGAAAATGGATATCTATCCAGGAGAGATCTCACAAAGGAGATATCCCAGCAAGGGAGACTTGCCGTGGGGGAGTCATGCTCCGGTGTTTGTTTAAACATTGTTATTTCCCGTTGGAAAAGTCGACTCCTCAGTAAAAAATATACCTTCGCAGATTGAAAATGTATCTTTGTTGGTGAAAAATACAGCTATTGGGTTAAATCTTTATCTATTTTGTTGAAAGTTCAATTGATCGAAAATCCGACTGCCTCATTTCAAATCTGTTTGTTTGGAAGAGAAGTTCATCTTTTCTCGTTGAAAATAGGCGTTCCTGTTGTTAATCCAACTTGTCGGGTTGGAAATTTGATGTCTCATGGTTTTGATTTTGAAACTCATCATCTATAGTGGAAGTTCATTTTTTCCGTTGAAAAAAACTTTTTCGGTACCTATCAAATCAATTTGCAGACTTAAAATGCATGTGTCCTCTGGAAAATTCTTTTTCTTCAATAATTGAAGACACGACTTTCTGCGAAAAGTGGATCAACTACCCCACTGCACTAGGATCCGAACTTAGGACCTCTTGTTATCCAGATGAGTGCTCTCTTAACTGAGCTACGGAACGGTACATCGAATTTGTTGAGAATCCAACTGTTTTTAGGAAAGTTAATTTATTTAGCAAGAAAAATTTATTCGTTCAGCTGGAAAAATTTATTTGTTCAACCTTGAATTTTCAATAATAAAAACTTCAGATTGGTGACGCATTTTATGGACGGCCCCTAAG
This sequence comes from Neuroterus valhalla, assembly GCA_011762715.2. Classification (NCBI taxonomy): domain Eukaryota; kingdom Metazoa; phylum Arthropoda; class Insecta; order Hymenoptera; family Cynipidae; genus Neuroterus; species Neuroterus valhalla. The sequence goes on along the minus strand of WSXT02235277.1, from coordinate 5,471 downwards.
AGGATATATAATTACTCACCTTTGGCAATAAAAATGTTTTGTTCATTTTTGTTATTTCCTTCCCTCTTCATAAAACGCACAGAAGTCACTGTTTCACAATTATAATAATTCTTTGTTTTTCTCTGAAATAAAGTCTGAATGCAGTCTCATTTCTCTCATTTCTGGCCTGTGTTTGCAAATAAAGCTTGGCTAATGATTCACAAAGCATTCGTCGTGATTCTGAATTTTCTGAACTCGCTGAAAACCAGTGATACTTCATGCATGCTTCTAGTATTCCCTGGAGCTAATATTTCCTCTGATTCCCATTTTGAGAAAAATACATCGTCTTTCCGGAGAATTTTGAAGAATACACTGAAAAATGAAGATTAATCAATTTAAGAAAAAAAAACTTTTCAGTTCCAGTATTGGTTTCAAAATTCCGTTTTCAATCAAATGTATGATGTGCAATTAAATTCATAAATTTTTCAAGTTTTCATTATCCTCCACTGATGTCTTTATGACAAGTAGAAGAAGAAAACCCTTTTGCAATGAATATCAGCTTATCTTTCAGAAAGGATGTGTTCGGAATAGTGCTGTTTTACCAACCATTGATATAATTTCTAGATACCCATTGTACACTAGAATCCCGAATATAGTCATCCAATGGACAGTCGTTTCAAAAACGTCGCAATCAGAAGGAACCGTTGAAAGGGTTTGTAGAGAGGCACTGGATGCAAACCCATTAATCGGCCAATTCCATACGTTGAGAGCGGACAGTACCCAGGAAGGCAATTTCGCCAATGCGCGAATGGACGAAAATTACATAGAATAAGATCGTGCGGCCCTTACTGTTTACGTTGAAGCATCCGCAAATATTTTCCAAGGCCGTCAATAGTCAAGCCAGAAACTTATACCAGGGAACGAGAAAAGTGTCGTTGTTTATTTATAAAAAACTTCATTCTCCAAATAAGAAATGACAGCATTACCTGCTTGGCCCACTTTTTCTTACATATTATCTAGTTGTTTGGATGTACGCTCTGGTTATTCCTATAATCAAATAAGCCTACAAAATAATGTAAGAATGTGTAGTCTTCCATAACCTGAAAAAAGCTTCTAGCAAGTTTTTATATCCTGGTTATTTTTATACCTTATTTGCTAAACGATCATAGTCTGGAGCTTCTTCAAGGAACTTTTGAATGACATCCGTCACAAAATTTCAATTTTCTAGCCCTGAATCTATTGGACTATCTTTTTAAAAAGGCAGTTAGTTTCGCATAGGTTTCCAATTCTACATCAATACGGGTCCCTTATGTTGATTTTCACATTAGATATTGAAATCAAAGAGTGAAAAGCCTTATTTCTTCTGCTGGTTTATTGAAATAAATCAACAATACATTACATTTTCTGAGAGAAATTCTGTTTTCTTCGAGGTAATCCACTTCAAAGGTCGTTCAGATGCTGCATTGTAGGCCATTTTTTATTTCTCAGGCAGCAGTTTTCGTGTTACATTCTTGGCCACTTGTACGATATCTCACGGAGAACACGGATCCTCACCATGTGATGATTCTGAATATGAACTATTTGAATTCCTAATTATTTATTAAAACAAAGGAGGCAACAATTTGAGAACCTCAAACAAAATTATTTCTGGAGCACTAGCTGTCAGACTGTATTTAGTGAGCCATTGTCCTACTATCGCAGCTGATACATTAAACTGCTCTCAATTAACAAAGCAGTATTGACGCCGCCTTCCAGATGTCGCCAGTACACAGTAAAAAGTCGAATCCATAACATTCAATATGCAAACTCGCGAAAGCGTGAGGATATCAACAACAGCTTGAAAGTGAGCATCTTCAAACTGCGCATGCGAGAAAATTGTTCGCACACATTCTGGTCCAAAAAGATCCTTCAGGCGCACTTTGGGAGCATGAAAACTTATTCTTCTGAGAAGAGTGTTGCTAAAAAATTTATTTTTCTTAAATTGAAGATCTGATGTATATTGGGTTCATGATTTATCCTTTTCGGTTAAAAATTCTACTATTTGGTAGAAAATTACTTGTTTTGTCGGACATCCAAACTTTCGAATGGGGAACTTATCTTTTAGAAAAAAAAAATTTTTGTTTGAAAATTATACTTCCGGTTAAAAATTTACCAACTAGTAATATTTTTTGGCTGATAAATTATTTTTCTGTTCCAGAGTCAATTCTTCTTATCTGGATATCTAGTAATATATATACTTTGTCTAGAGTTCTCCTCTTTCGGGGAATAATGATATTTTTCGGTAAAAAATTGTTTAATTCTGTTGGCATTTCAACTATTTTGTTAAGGAAATCATCTTTTCTTGTCGAAAATTTAACTTTTTTCGCAAACACTTGTCTGTTTGGATTCAAAATCAATCTTATGGTGTAACAACTGTTTTTTTTTTTGTGCAAAATTATTCTTTTGTTTGCAAGTTCAATTACTATATTGGAAAGAAATCTTTTTTGCTGACAATTTCTTTTCGTCTGTAAGTGAATTCTTTTCGTTAAAGAATTTGTTAATATATATTTGGTTTGATACAATTTTTATGTTTAAAATTCTATTTGGTGAAAGATACTGGTATTTTTTTACAGAAAATTTACTGGTTTTGTTCAATGTTCGTACTTTCAATCGAAATTTGATCTTAGAGTTAACAAATCTGCTTTCTCGTTACAAAATCATTATTTTAGTTGGAAATTCAATTCCTCCGTTGAAAAATAATCTTTTTCAGCTTGAAATACATTTTTCTGTAAGAAGCATGTACATCTTTCTCAGGGCCGCATTAACAAGTAGGCAGAATAGGCAGTTGCCTGGGGCCCCCGATTTGAGGGGGCCCCCGAAAAAAAAAGACTTCTAAAATTTTATTACAAATATAAAATTCTAGAGAGTGAAAGAAAAATATAATCAGAACAGAAAATAAATTTTACTCAAATAAATAAACATTTCCGACTCATTCGACAAATTCTATGAGCATGCAAAGAAGTGTATCGAAGTGAAAGGAGAGTATATTGAATAATAAAAAAAAAATTATCACAAAATAAACACTGGTTGTTTATATTTTGAAAAATTTCGGTTATTTTTGGAACAGAGGGTGTAGAAACCTTCAAGCGGAAATTTCAACTAGAATGATGAATGAGTGAATGATTAATGAAGGATGACAAATAAATGAATGTATCATTTAGTATCATTTAACAAATACCTTTTCGTGAATATTCGAGAATAGAAGTTAATGAAAAGGTCGAGAATATTCGAGAACAATAAATGACTGGAATTTTTGATAATATTCTGGAAGATTTGAATTTGTATATAATGCGGAGAATTCTCTGTACGGGGATAGTCAAGTCTGAGAATACTCACCGTAAACAATTGCATGATGTAAAGTGAATAAGTGAATAAAATATCCTTGTTATTATCACGTAAAAGTCCGCGTTTTTTTCTTTACCGTAGCGAGACCATCATTTTGCGGGAGTGATAGTTTATGCAGTACACTAGTTAATACTCAAACTATCGTTAGCGTCTTAAGTTGTTATAATGTAAAAAAATGTCTTGTTCATATTTTAGTAGTGCGAAAAAAAGAAAGGTTGCCGAAGAAAAACGATCACGAACAAGTGCAGTGTTAGAAAAATTTCCAAAACTCGACAATTATTTTTATCGGAAAGCGAAAACACCAAATTCATCAGACAGTCAAGAACTTGCAACTAGTCCTGAATCGAACGATGATCCAGTCAACTCAACACCTGAATCTTCCAAGCAATCTCTCGTGGCCGAAAGTGTACCCAAAAATTAAGGTGTAGAAATTTCCAACCGTTCCAACGATCCAGGGAAATGGGAAAAATTTACTAGGGAAGATGTAAGATTTTGGATGGAACATGGGCCATCCACATGTCAAAATTCGACTGGACTATTCGAATCATCTATAAATCGTTATTCTAGGGATTTGTAAGAATTTTTCATTGAAATGAAACAATCCCAAAGTTACGTGAACTCCAGATACACTGATGCACAAAAAACTTATAGACATTTGTATAAGATTCTACAGGATTCTAATCAATTAGCTGATGTATTTCCTTACACAGAAATAGCTCTTTAGATTTTTCTAACATTAATGATCACAAATTGTTTTGTCGAACGATCCTTCTCTCAATTAAAAAGAATCAAAGCTGCTGAAAGAGCTACAACGCGACAAGAGCGACTCGAGATGTTAGGTACACTTTGCATTGGGTCAGATTTATTGAATAAAATCGATATTGATGATATAATTGATGAATTTGCCGAAAACAAATGTAGAAAACGACATGTTTAAAACGTAGATAGTAATTTTATTGATATTATTACATTGTGACAATAACATTTTTATAAGATATAAGTTTGTATTTTTTAATCGAAAAAAGAAGGGAACGGACGTGAAAAAAAGGGCCCTCAAATTGATGGTTGCCTAGGGCCCCGTTGAGGGTTAATCCGGCCCTGATCTTTCTCATTTGGAAATCAAATGAGAAATATTGGGTGAAAAATTCTTCTCCTTTATGTAAAAATTATATTTTTTGGTGAAAAATTGTATTGTTTTGTTCAAATTTCAACTATGTTATTAGAAATTCAACTTTTTGTTTTGAAAATTCAACTCATTTCCTAAGCACCCATCATTTTGGATAGTAAATTCATCTTCTACTAGAAAGGTAATTTTTTGCTGTTTGATAAGTATCCTTTTGATTAAAAATTGAATCATCTTGTTGAGAAACAGTCTTTTTGGATGGAAATGCATTTTTTCGATCGAAAGTCTATTCTTTTGACTTAAAAGTCTAATAATATATGTTGAGATGAAAAATCACAATTTCAGCGTGTAAGCTCTACTTTTAGATGGAAAATTCTGTTATCATGTTCGCCCATCAAATATCGTTTGAAAAAGTAATTTTTCGGTCAGAAATGCAACTGTTTCTTTTTAAAATTCATCTTTCTGGGTTGGAATTCATCTTTTGGTGGAAAAATTATCTTCGTTTATTCCCGAAAATAATTTGTTTAGTTTCTAGGAAGAATCTGGAAAGTGAGACGTAATAATGTTGAGTGAGACGAGGGTAGGCAAGAAATACTGAAAGAGAAAAGAAAGTAAGGTACTAAAAGAATATGTTTGGAAGGAGCAAGAAGCAAAAAAGGAACACGAAAAAGGGAGACAGATGGATGAAATGGCATCAGGAGTAAAAAAGGGGCAGAGGACAATTCCTTCCCAGATACCTGAGTGCAGTACCCCCACTATGCGGCACCCCTCACGCCGTCGAGCTGACCAAGCTGCTCGACTGCTGCTCTGGACCCTCACTCAGCGGGTGGTATATATGACTAAATTACAAAATTTGAACAATCGTAATTCCTGGAATGTTGAAAATTAAAGATTATATCTTGAATTTTATGTGACGTACGAGGAATAATATATATAGATCAATTTGTATGGAAATCTATAATTCAATCATTATCGATAATCGATA